>CAIGQQ010032764.1:72852-86952 GCA_903798035.1 Danio albolineatus | reverse complement strand
ACACAGTTGCTAATTGTAAAACAGTGACAGATATCAGAACTTAAATGTACCCTATAAAGAAAATCTAGGTATACCTATGGTCGTGAGCCTCAAACACCATTGTTTCCTTGTAGATTACATGAGTCTAAAATCCCAGTGAACAAAAAGCCAATCAGAATACAAAACAGACTGTTGCGTGACTCACTGACTCATATATATGGATAACGATTTTTTTAAAAGCAAGTTGTTGTTTTTTTCAACTTTTCCCTACGGTGCTAAAACTTAAAGAGGTCAGAGTTCGGGTTTCTGTACAACCGAAATGCCATTGGCTCATCTGCTTTCTAGAGGAGGGGCTTACTGATAGGTCAGTTGTAAAAGTCAGGGATAATCAGTGGGGTATCATATGTTAAATGATTTCAAATGCATGATGTGGAGGGAAAGAACCACCTGATGCGCAACGGATGGTTGTTGCCTCTGCGAAGTACATTTAAAATTCTTTAACACATGGCTTATTATCCCACTTATTTCATGGTCATTCGCTAAGTTATAGACAAGTTTAAATCTAGTTTTGCTCTTTGCAGTGCAATATTTGACCAAATTTTTGTTGATTATGCATTTTAATTTTCTTTATCTTTTGCTTGAAACATCATGTGTCCTTGGTAAAGCATACACAATTTAGGAGGTAATTTGAAGACATGATTACATTGTAAATATTAAAATGATTTTGATAATATTTTCTACATTTGAAGTATTTATAAAAATTGAAGAAATCCATATTTCAAACAATGTTTTAGCACACTGTAAAATATCCCATTAAATTAAAAATAAAAAACATAAAAGATTTTTTTACATAAAAGATTTTAACAATGTTTCTAAGACTGCAGGATGTCTACTTGAATCTGCTTGTGGTAAAAAAAAAACACGCTAAGAAAATATATTGTGTAAAGACATTAAAACATAAAAAAACTAAAGACATTTAGTAACATTATTTTGACAAAAAATAACGCTAATATTCAGCACTGTTCATAAAATCTAAAAGAAATGTCCTTTTACTGATACATAACATGATTTTTTATTTCAATATTGTTTTATAAGATGATAATTACATGATTATTAACTTCCAAAAGCATACATATGATGTTCTTTTGATAGTATTTATAGCCAGAATTGCAGTCAATGTTAGATTATCTTTGAATTTGTGACCAAGTGTTTTTTTTTAATCATGCGTAATAGGCACGCATATAATAGATTCATTTGGATCACCACTAGCTGATTGAACATTTGACCTTTTTTACAGATTTTAGTGGCCCTTCGCTGTATGTAGACATTTTTCCTCCTACATGACACATTCATCGGTTTACACAGAGCGTCGTATGCGCTGGAGCACAGTCATGCTAATGAGTTCACTAAAGTAATCTCCAGCGAAAGGTCAAGTTGTCAGATTTTTAACCTATGCATGCTGACGCGCACACTGCGAGCCAAAGCACTGGGACAATGGCGATCCACCACACTGTGCTTTAAATTTCGGAATAATTAGTAAATACTAAGAGTTTTCTGTTAGCCTTGGGCTTCGCTTTTGTGTGGATTTTTTTTCTGTTGCTAAAGGTCATAACTCAGGATAGCATTTGCACTCTTCCTGCCCTTTTCCCCAGTGCTTTTCCAACTGTTCACTTCTCTCGCGCCACGACAGAAAGAGCAAACACACACAAGCTCGCCGCACCTGGCCTTACAGGTTTTTAGGCGTGAAATACCAATAGCAAGCACAACAGAATACACACAGAGGTCTACCCTTTTGCCATTTATTACGGTGGTCTAACATCCTTTATTGTATGTGAAACCCCCTAGAGAGGCAACCCTCACTTTCATTGGGGCTGAAATAATGAGTTAGTTTTTAAACAGAATGAATGAAAGGTGTTGCCATATATGAAGACGTTATAAAGCTTTTTGATTATTATAAGACCTTATTTTGGTCACTTGAAGCTATAAAAAGATTTTAAGATCTACTACACTGTAAAAATGACTGTAAAATGTACAATATTACTAGCAATTTCTTTTGCCAGTAAAACGGTAAAATGTGCAAATGGAATATAAAATTACAGCACTGTTGTTATTGTTAATTTACAGTGTACTTGTAAATTTCGCTAGTAATACTGTAACAATTATCAATAATATCAATAATACTATACAATTAGATTACAATTGTGTTGTAAAACTACAGTGATTGTTAATGTACAGTACACAAATTTTACAGTATTACTGGCAACCAGAATGAAACACTGTAATTTTACAGCAATTATTTTTATGGTGTACGATACTTTTCATATCTCACGAAAACAATGTTTAAGGAAACCAAATCAAGAAAACAATTTCATAAGTGGATTAAATTGTTTTCTGTATTACTACTGTTGTTACGTTTATTTATGAGAAGATAAAACACATGATGACATTCTTTATCATTAAGATTAGCTTTATAAAGCATTATAAATACAGGCTTCGTGGAAAATGTTATTGAGCACTTTTATTATGCATTTTTGCGTCCTGATGTCTGTCACTTTAAAAAAAAAAATTGATAGTTTTTTTTTTTTTAACTTACTTTAGCGCATATTTGGTGAAGTATGCATTTTAACCATGGCTGGGTGATAAAATATCGGTATTTATCACATATCGTGCAAGGTGCGCTCACGTGACGTGTGCATTTTTCAGGTATACTCCAAATGCCACGAGAGCACAGCGATTCATGTAAATAGAACTTACCAATCTGCTTCATTCTTTGTATGGAATATGCACATTTCAGTAATAATGGTTGACTAATTACCTCAGACAAACACAGCGCATCCAAACAATGCATTTAGCAATGGTTTGTCTGTTTGTCATCCTCTGAGGAAACGGTTGATGGACATTAGTTACAGAAAGACAGCAGGGAAGCACGAGCGCAAAGTGCATTGAAAATGGTGAAGGAAACCACATGCTCACATTTTTTACGTGTGAGTTTTGGGTTGCGTCATTTTCACTTCAGGTCAGAATAACAACACACTAGGGCTGTGCAATTAATCGCAATCGCAAAAAAAAAAAATAAGCACATGCAATTTTTAAATTGCGTAAGGCTGCAATTTTATCTATTAGTTTCTTTAGATTTTTGCTCACGTTCTTGTGTGCATGATTTTAATATGTCAACCAATCAGAGCTGACGCAGCACACCGGGCAATTACAGCTGAGCTGAGCGGGAGAAAGATGTTAACCAATCAGAGCTCACTCCGCACATGAAAAGGTGGGCGGGAGAACTGAATAGGTGGTTTTGATTTTGTTACTTTTTATTTATTGTTAAGGCTGGAGTTGAGGTTAGTTCATCTTTATTTTTTCATGTTGTCTGTTTCTAAGACAATTTATTACAGTTTTGTTTATCAAGCAGTTAGTACTACTATGTACAGTATGTTTTTAACTAGAGGTAAGGTGAGTTAATCTTAATTTATTTAATGTTGTTTGTTTTAAAGACAGTTTTACTACAGATTTATTTATTAAACTTAATTCTATGTTATTTCATTGTGAAATGTTTTGTTATGCACTTCTTGTGCACTGAATACATTTAGAATGCATGTATGTAGCTTGTTTGAAAAAGCAAAAACAGTTGCCAAAATCGCAATCGCAATATTCGTTCAAAAAATCGCAATATGATTATTTTGTCTGTATTGTACAGCCCTACAACACACATGACAATGAGTTACGTGGCTAGCAGCAGTGAAGAAGTTGTAAATAAAAAGGTTGTAAGGATGTTGCCAGAACGGCTTTTTCATTTCTTTTCATGTGCATCCCAGCCACTAGCACCCCATCTGAAAGATTTTTAAGCATAGCGGGTAATGTAGTCATCCAACTTCACTATTTAAAATGTTGAAGTATGTATTTGAATAATGCTGTTAGTTCCTTTACCTGAAAGCTCAGATTTGATTATCATATTTTATTTTGTTTACAAAGTTTGAGGTTTACTGTATCATCCTTAAAGTTTGCTTTGATTGTTCAGCATAAACACTCTTCCATTGCACACACTTTGTAACATTTTATTTATTTTTATCAAGTTTGAGTCTCTTTAACCCTTGTTTTTTTATTATAAAGAGATGAGATATTTTGTTTAAATATTTTTGTTTTTGACTATTAAAACTTGCCTTAGAAATGTTGGTAAATTAAAATGAAATGCTTAAATAAATGTAAAAAATTATAATATTCCTAAATGGATTGGTAAAATTCAGTAGTTATCTATACTGAATGATATCAAACATGATATCATGATTTATTCATTTATTTATTTATTTTTTGCAATATCGCCCAGCCCTAATTTGAACATAACAAAACATCACAGATCTATCTCCATGTATGATTTTTCCAATGCAGTATGTGTTGCACCTGACAGAATATATACAACGTCTAAGCTTTTGGTAGTCTCTGAAAGATTCTGAATTGAAAATGGGCTCGAGGTGTCCAATTTCTCCCTCTTCCTATTGTTACAGCAGGTGGCTCTGTAGGATGGTGTTTCGGGGGACACTAGATGATGTACGAATGTGACCTTACACATCAGAGAACTCTGTATGTCACATTGTGTGTCAAAGGCTGAGTTTGATCTCCTTATGGTGTATCATCTATTAAACATTGTTCCTCCCTGATGGCGTAAAGGCTTTGGCACATTCATCTTCTTTCTCATTATACATACACTTATGTAATCTTAATGATTTGTGAGGAATATAAGGTCATGTCGCATTCATTTATGAACTCATTCGGGTCAGTGTTTGAGAGTTTTGTTTGTATTTTATTTGAGGACTTCGTTTAAATATTTATTTGCCTTAATATTCATTATATTTTGCATGTTTTTTTTTTTTTTTTTTCAGAATATTGTATCGGAATTTAATAACTTTCTTCGCTCCTAAAACAAGTTCTGCTGACAAAAGCAAGTTTGAGAGGCAAGGGAAATAATATTAGAAATATAACAATGTTAGTGATAAACCATTTTATTCAAATACAGATCAATAAAATCTAGTTTTGCTGTTTCCTGTCACAAGTCTCTCGCAAATATGTGGCATTTTGGAAGTTAACAGCATTATGAATGTCATTACAAATATTGCATGGTCCTCTTTTTTGGTATTTTGGAGAGACAGGAGTATGTGTGTGCAAATCTGCAACAATAAAAATCACTGTTAGTTTATCTCTGTTATAAATGGGAGTTTAAATGCAAATGGTACACATATAAATAGTTATTTGTTCACCTTCATGTACTAACCACACAAGATAGATTCCTTTTCTGGGGCACAATTTGTTCTGAAAATCCTTGCTGCTTAGTTCAACATAATGATAATAAATAGAGGATCAGGGCTGTCAAGTTCCAAAATGAGAAAAAAATGACAGAAAAGCAGTGTATCCATTTCTTGGGTTCAACCTAATGATATATTGATCCGTAAGTAAATAATGACTTAAATTTCTCCCCTTGGTCACAAACCATTTTTGAATGTCGTGTGAAGTCTTGGAATAAAATGTGCAAGTCATATAAAACAATAGTAACTTTCTATGAGGCCTTTATTTATAATTATACATAAGGGTAATTCTAATGCCACCTTATAATACGTTGAATCGTCTAATAAGTAATTATAAGAAGTTATAAGAATAAACAAGTATCCATAATGCATTACAATACACACATAATGCATTATTTTGCATTATTAACTTTTTGTACTGTATATATAAATAATGCTCATTTTGAGGACAAGAGAAGCAATGAAATAAGCAAAAAGTCTGCTTAAACTTTTATTTTTTATTTTTGCTGAATCCATTATTAGTCATTTACACTGTATAATCCAATCATATTCGTTTCCTTGTCTCTTTTAGATTTTTTTTTTCATTCTTTTTGGGTGAACAATCCCTTTAACTATGACTTTTGCCCTAG
The DNA here is from genome assembly GCA_903798035.1 of Danio albolineatus. Taxonomy (NCBI): domain Eukaryota; kingdom Metazoa; phylum Chordata; class Actinopteri; order Cypriniformes; family Danionidae; genus Danio; species Danio albolineatus. Next base: position 81,050 of record CAIGQQ010032764.1, on the reverse strand, counting down.
TTAACTGCTACTGCTAAATAATAGTTAGTAAAATTAACTGTTGTAGCTTTTAATTTAAACCTTACACACCATGCTAGTTTACGCTAGACTCTTTATACAATACAACACAGTTTTATTTATTTTTAAAAATATTATTATTAATGGATGTAGAATATGGTCATGCAGGACAAGTCATTATTAACTACTAATAAGTAGTCAGTATACAGACTAATAAACAATAAGATAAAAGGGAAAATTGGCCCCCATACAGTTGCGGTAATATGAGCACATTATAAAACTTTAGATTATTATTTTTTTTTTCATTTTAAGCAGAAAAAGAAAGTAGTATAAAACTATTCAGAATGTTAGTCGAACAATGTCGAGATATGAAACTTAAAACACCTAAAGATATGAAACTAAATGGTATATATAATCCCTCATAACTGTTATTCATGCGATAACAACACATTATTTTTCATTGTTTTGTAGTACATTGCATTAAAAACAATGCAATAAAATGTAAATATTCTGTACGTCTAACCTTAAAATTCATTATGAAAACAGGCTTTATAGAAAGTGTTACCTAATCATATCATTTGTCTGTTGTTTTATGCATGCGCAAGTTCTTAATGTCGAATTTTAATGCTTATTATTATAGTATTTCTGTACAATGTAAAACAATGTTACAAATGACAGTCTTTTTCAGCATTTCCTCCATATTTGCTAAAGTAGGCCTAATTAAATGAATTTAATAATCAGGTGATTAGTTGACTAATGGCTTTAATGAAGGACTACTGGTCGACTAAGAAAATCTTTAGTCGGAGACAGCCCTACTAGTATGTTTATAGCCAAAAGACAGCTGCATAATATAAGATGGTAGTTCATTTACTATACAGTAGTGTGTATTTAGTAAACTACATATTAATATTTGCATTAAAAATGTATCGCCATGTGTAGCTTTTCCAATGAATTGTGCAAAGACCAATCCTGTGAAACACGGTTTGACAAAAGAGCTCAACGCAAGGTAGATACAAGCACATGGTTATTTCCACAAATGTGTTTTTATTGCACTTTCTTGCATTGCTGGTTATAGGTTTAGGGTTTAATATAGGTGGCATGTTATTTTCAAATGTCATGAAAGCATTAACCTTTTACAGCCACTCATCTGCCATTTGATTTGCCAGCTGTCACAAAATGTTCATGGATCAATCTAGTAAAATTTAGCCACAATCACATTTTTTCTATCTCAGAGAAAATTGAATATGCTTTCTTGCACCACTCATTGAACATGTTACTTTGAAATTGTCATAAGACATGCAAGACGAATCGATTCTTGCATATTTTTAATGTGCCAGTTACTTTCTTTATATTGCAGAATTGATCAGGGTGTTTTTTAAAAAAACTCCCCTTATGCTGTAAAAAAAATGTGTGAAATGGTAGTTTTCCATATTTTGTGATTCATGTTTTTTTTCACTTATTCATGCTTTTGAATTGTATTATGGAAACTTGATCCTTCCTCCAAAAAGCTTTTAATTATGAAAAGTTTACTTTTTTTGCTATGTGATGAGATACATAGTGATAAGCAATTAGATGAAACACTACATCAGACGAAACACTACAGAAATTTAAATACAGCCATTCAGAAGCACAGAATAGTGCACCTACTGCACTCCAACGAAAGTGGTCAGGTTTATAATATAATTCATACATATTAAACCTCTTTAACATTATACAATGTTTATGCTGAATGATTGATATGTGTTGGCCTCAGTCTAAAGAGTCACAGTTCTAAAGTTCAGTTTCAAAAGGTTTATTTTATTTTCAAGAGTATAGTATGGCAATAAATGTCATGTGAATAGGCATTCAAACTCGCATTATTACCATTATTTAAAACTGACTAAAGCACATGAGGTGTACCTGAAGTGATCATTGTCAGTTTATTCTGTTGTTCAGCCGCAAGAAATAGAAGCGTTTCTAAAATTTAAATTTAAGGCGTTGGTTTGGACAAAATCTAAAAAATATGAAAAATATACTTTCTATCACGTCGTTGCTTTTATTTAGAACATGGTTTAAATCAGCCTTTAGGCTCGATAGTCTGGCTCACTCCTGTTAGTGTCGTCAATCTGGCAACCTGCACTTACGCATGGTTTGAACCAGGCATGCAATACCTAGTTCAACCACTGTGTGTCAAATGTACATACTGCACCTTTAAAATTGAACAGAGCAGAGATTAAAACTGTCATAATGCAATTCACAACATTAAATAAGCAGAAAACACTTGTGAATCACAAAATATGGAACCTGTTAATTAACAGATTTTTTTTTTTTTAACAGTGTAGTGTGTTTTACAGACAAAAGTAGGTCAAATGAAATTGGAATGACATAATGGTGAGTAAATACTGAACGTGTTATAGCTTTTTCTCGTTATTTTATAGCTGTTGCATCGGGTGTGTCCTTGTCCATTCATCAGCAACATAAAATCTCACAGAACTGAAGTAAACATCTAGACAGGTGATTCGCCTTGGCCAGCCGAGTGAATGGAGACTCGCTCGTTCTATCTAGAAACATTTGAGCTCAAACAAATCCATCATAATGACACACACTAGGAAAGAAACACAGCTCTGAAGGCCCCTGTCAGCTCCCTGTCTTTCACTATGCATTCAGATGCAGTTGGTGAATGCAGTCTCGCTTGTCATTTTCCAGCGAGAGCATCTGCTAAGGCCATAAATCGCAGAGTCTCTCGAAACACGGCAGCCCGGTCGCGTTTTCATTTTCAATCTAAATTCAATCATATGTGCTCATGTGTTCAATTCACATGTTAAACAGAGCTCACGTATGCCTCTCTACAAAGAGAGGAGAACTTGGCCCTTTTGCCAAGATGACAACCAGAAGAGGCTGCAAGTAATGAGTTACTGTTAGTGAAGCCGGATAAAAAAAGAAAAAGGAAAAAAATAGCATATAATTTGGTCTGGTCAGGGACTGATAAAGGAACTGCTCTCGCACACATTTTTCATTGCCTGGCTGTGACTATGCCTCAGATTAACCCTGGTCTGAATTGTTTGTTTAATTGACTTGGACATGATCGAAAGATCTGCCTGCATGAGGCTGTTGGCGTACTGAAAAATAGATGAGTCTGTGTTATTGAGTTGAACCTGCAGTCAAATCCTCATCCCTGCTTTAAATCCCTCAAGCTATCACTTAGATAAATGGAACATTTTGACTAAGGAATATTTTCAGTTAAGTCAAAATGGTTTATTGTCAAAAAAAAGAGAGAAATAATTCATTTATTCATTTATTCATTCATTTTCTTTTCGGCTTAGTCCCTTTATTAATCCGAGGTCGCCACAGCGGAATGAACCGCCAAGAGAAATAATAAGAATTATAATAATTTCTTTAATTTAGGTAAAATATATGAACAATAATGTTTATTTATTAATACAGTAGCATGCACTATTAGAGCAACTCAATTTATGGAGATATTGTTCAATCCTATATTCAACACTTGAACATTTTTATTTATTAAACACATTTCCAGTAGAGCAATTTACATGGAAATTGGACCAGATGTTGGTATTAACTCAAGAAATCAACGCAGATAAAGAAATAGTAAAATAACGATCCATAAAAAGTTATATTAAATAAAGTGAAACAGGAGAAGAAAAAAGTATTGAGCAAACAAAGAAAAAGCAACTCAATTTATATAGATATTGGTCAATCCTGTATATTGCCTACAAGTGGTCCAAAACGCAGCTGCTTCTTACTGGCACACGTGAATTTGAGCACATTACCCCAGTCTTACTCTCTCTGCACTGGTTGTTGGTATGTTTAAGAATAGCGTTTACTATTGTAATTCTTGTATTTAATGTTTTAAATGGTCTGACACCCTTTGTTAAATTGTTAAAAGTTCCCAGATCTAAGTTAAAGCAAAAGGGAGAGCGGGTTTTTGCCATTGTGGACCCAAATTGTGGAATAGTCTAGCCCTTTCATTCATTCATTCATTTTCCTTTGGCTTTGTCCATTATTTATCAGGGGTTGCCACGGCGTAATGAACCGCCAACTGTTTAAGCATATGTTTTATGGATGACCTTCCAGCTGCAACCCAGTACTAGGAAACACCCCTACACACACATACTCAGAGGTGTCTACCTCTTTCTATTAGGATAATCTCCACAGAATCCGTGTTCAAGGGGAAATTGAATCTTCACTCTTGAGAAAAGGCTTTTAATACCCGAGTAATTTGAGCTTTATTTTTTTTTTTCTTTTAAATGTTTCATGTTTTATGTATTGGATGTTGTTTATTATTTGGCTCTTATCTGGCATTTTTTTAATACAGCATAAATATCATATAATATCACGTATGCTGCTACGTGGCTCAGTGGTTAGCACTGTCGCCTCACAGCAGAAGGTTGCTGGTTTGAGTCCCAGCATTTCTGTGTGGAGTTTGCATGTTCTCCTTGTGTTTCCTAGTACTGGGTTGCAGCTGGAATGGCATGCACTGCGTAAAACATATGCTGAAATAGTTGGTGGTTTATTCCGCAGTGGTGACCTCTGAAATATAGACTAAGCCAAAGTAAAATGAATGAATGAATAATATCACATATCAAATTTTATGAAAAATGTGACCTTGGAGCTCGGTCACAAGAGTGCATTTTTCTTTTTATTTGAGATTTCTTGAAATGTATACATCACCAGAAAGGTGAATGAATAAGCTTTCCATTAATGTATCTGAGGGTAAAAAATATCTAAACACTAGGAAAATCACCTTTAGAGTTTTCCAAATGAAGTGCACAGCAATGCACATTTCTAATTAAACAAAGATTTAAAAAATTGTGGGAAATATGTCCATGGAACATAATCCTTATTTAATACTCTAATGACTTTAGTCATAAAAGAAAAATCAATAAAAATTGATTGGTTTTGTGCTCCATGGTCACAAAAGCAAGAAACCTGAGCTAAAAAACAAGAACAACAGTTTTCCCTTTCAATTAAGTCTATTTTTCTCATCACATTGGCCCCTTTGCTCTTAAGTCAAAGTATTTTGATTAAAAATGCTTTGATATGTGTACTTGACATGCAGTTTGCAGTCTGTATATTAATATACTGTATTTATAATCAACAAAAAAGAAGAGTTTGTGTAGTTAATTTATTGTATTTCTACAGTACAAACATTATAATACCGAATGAATGTAAGAATACATTGTGGCTTCCACAAAAATATTTTGCAGCTCAATTGTTATCAACAAATATGAGTTGTTTCTTGGGGTCTTAAAAAGTCTTAAAATGTCTTACATCTCAAAAGCTCAATTTTAGGCCTTAAAAAGTCTTAAATCTACTGAAATATTGTGTTGTGAGTCTTACGTCTTTTTAACAGGTCTTAATTTTCCTTTGTTAATTTATATAGCTACCCAATTTGGCCATTAACACTCATACAATCACCAACAATTCATTTCAATACAACTTTTTATTTAAAAATAACATTTAATTACTTTCCTTACAGTAACATTTGCTTAAAGGTTCTCTATGTATTTACTGCTGAGCTGCTGACTTATATATTTTTCTATTAATACATTATTATTATTATTATTATTATAATAATTATTATTATTATTATTAGTAGTAGTAGTAGTAGTAGTAGTAGTAGTAGTAATAGTATTTCAGACTGAAGTATTTGACAGCTATGTTTTGTTCTATACTTATAAGGGTTATAAGGTTATTATTATTGATTATTATTGTATTATGAAATGTATTAACTTGTAATCATTGTTTTGATAGGGCTAGAGAAAATCTTTTTTATTTGGGATATTCAAAAAAAAAATCCTTAGCATTTAGCCCTTTATAAGTCTAAAATTTTATTCATAATGGTATTAAAAATGTCTTAAATTAAGTCTTAAATTTAACTTGGTGAAACTGGCAGAATTTTTAAATTTGCAAAAATCTTATATGATTTCATCTATAAATAGCCTACATCAGTGGTTCTCAAACTGTGGTACACGTACCACCAGTGGTACACAAGCTTCCTTCTAGTGGTACGCGGAGGAATCTCTGAATAGTAAAAGTTAAAAAAATGAACACACATTTTACCCTTTGACGTGTACAATGTGATCAGTAAATTGATTTTAACAGGCTAAGGCTTTTATTTAAGTGGCTGACAATAATAAATATTCTTATTTAGAGGAATTAATATGCCTTGTTTGAGAACTGTGCAGTGCTGTAGCTGCTTAATTATGCCTACTGTCCTACTGTACTTCATTACTGGTTATTAGGGTGGTACTTGGAAAGACATATTTTTTCTGAGGTGGTACTTGGTGAAAAAAGCTTGAAAACCACTGGTCTACATGACATTTTTAATGCACAAATTGTTCCTTCAGCGTGGCTGAAATCAAACTTTATGAATGTTGTCAGGATTTTTGCACCAGTATAAACAGAGATGGGTGTTTGTCTGCACTTTGATGTGCTATAAGATGAAGTGTCGGCTTTCAGTTTTATGGTGAGATTAAGCTACATTGTCTCTCTCTCCCTCTTTACCTAATCTGTGTTTTTCATTTGTAACATGAGAGACACGTAATTACAGAGGGATAAATGGTTCTCACCTGCAGAGTAAGGACATGAATTAAACGTAATGAGAGCCATCATCATCACCTTAAGTCAGTGAATCAGCTAGAGCCAGCGCTTTGTCTCCATGGCATTGGGTTTTCTTCATAAACAATGAAAAACAGAGCTTACTTTTACTCATTCTACTTATATATATGGAAAGATCATGCATCAGTGTTCCTCAAACACACACACACATACATATTACTTCCAAATATTAAAGGCACGTTTTGGTTTCCTGTGTGAGAAATGTGAAATTGAATGTGAGGCCTGGAGACTGGGAGTTGATGAGATTTCCTGCTCGTACATTGCGAGAGCGTTTAAAGCGGCGCTGTGCTCCGCTTCGCTCTCTAAGCTAAGAGCGTCTGCATGACACCGGCTCACCTCGCGTGTTTGTGTAGATATAGCTGTGATAGATTTAACCTGAGCTTAACAGGGGTTATCAAAACAGTTTTAGTATTATCATTTAAAGTTGCACTGTCTGGGTGCCTGTCTGCAGTCAGAGGCTTGCTCAAGTGTGCACTTGATAGTGATTAACACTCGTATTATTCAACATGTTTGTCTAGCCTAGCTAATAATTAGATTTTGGTCATTATAGAATTCTGTTGTTGGCTTATCTGTTTATATATCTATTGTTTGTTGTTTATTCATAATTTTGTTCACTCTATTTATTATTATATCATCTATTCATCCCTCCATTCACTAATCTGTTCCATTCGCTAATCTATTATTCTATCAATCTTTCCGTAGCATTCTTTCATCTGTCCACCTATTCATACACCATTTATTATATAAAATTTTCATGAATCTATTTTTTTATCTATTTTACGTACATTCTATCCTTCATTCATCATTCTGTCTATCATACTGTTATTCTGATTATTGTTCTATTTGTCTTTCTGTGTTTTCATTATTCTTCAATCCATCCATTAATACAGTCATTTTTGATCTCCATTCTCGGGTAACATGCTGGATCTGGACCCCTACGCAATTCACAAATTAAGCACTGATTTCACCCCTCCATCCATTTGTTCCATCTATCCATCATCAATCCATCCACCCAGACTCTCATCTATCTGTCATTTTATATATCCATTTATCCATCCATTTATCCATCCATCCACTTATTCATTTATCCACCCATCTATCAAATTTTTCCATCCATCTATCCATCCATCCATCCGTTTGTTCTGTCTATCCATTATTATTCTATCAATCCCTTTATCCACCCCTCCATCCATTTGTTCCATTTATCTATCATCAATCCATCCACCCAGACTCTCATCTATCTGTCCATTTATCCATCCATTTATCTAGTCATTTATCAATCCATCCATCCATCCACTTAGTCATTCTATCCACCCATCTTTCAAATTGTTCCATTCCTCCATCCAATCATCCATCCATCCATTCATCAATTTGTCTCATCCATCCATCCATTCATCCATCCATCCATTTGTTCCATCCATTGTTCCATCCATTGTTCTATCCATCCATCTATCCATTTATCCATCATTTTATCCATCCATCCATCCATCAATTTGTTTTATCTATCCATCTTCTATCCATCCACCAAGTCATTCCATCCATCCATCCATCCATCCATCCATCCATCCATCCATCCATCC
>CAIGQQ010032764.1:39630-64125 GCA_903798035.1 Danio albolineatus | reverse complement strand
CGTTTTAACAACAGAGATGCAGGAGATTAGATCCAGCCGTGGGTCTTGATGGTCTGGCCGACATGAAGCTTCCCTCTGGGGGGAGCCGTTCGCTGAGCTGCCGCTGACCGCCTGGAGCTTTCAAAATTTTTAAAGACGCGCTTTTCTTACACACAAACGGCCGATTTGACTTTAAAATAACTATATTCTCGCTTGAAAAACTCTCAAAACTTGAATTCGGAGCATAGTTTATGAGTATTTTCCTAATTTTGAGGATTTCAGGTCCGCCATTAAAAGCCCTCGTTGGTTTCATGCATAGCACATGCCAGTTGCTATAGTAACTGCAAACTTTTGGGAGAAGCGCATTTATTTCGAACTGTGATCAAAACTGACTGGAACTACCTGTGCGTTTCAACGAAATATACCACACCCACCAGCCAATCAGAATCAAGAATTTCACCAGACCATGGAATAAATATATATATAATTCTCTAGAACAATAATAATTAAAATTAAACAGTAACCACTTCTCTCTTTGTGTTGTGTCCTTTAGAAGCCCAAATACAGAATACAGCCCCATTGCTGTGCGGGGTGTAGCGTTTGTGATATCACCAGCCCGGATGTATTTTTTTTTTAGTCCCCATAATTTGTTCGCTGTAGGCTAACCCTGTAAAAGCCAATGTCTCCCTTTGCATTGAACTTTGAGTGTCTTACATTCAGAGATGTTGTTTATGTTCACACATCTACATTACACGTCAACTAAAGTTTAAAATATGACATTGTAGTAGACCACCCATTTAAATAAACTGCACATAGATCCTCATCCCTGTTGCCAGTATCGACATGCTATGATACTCACACAGCATTTAATTATTAATCATTAATCATAGTTCAGCATTTGTTAATGTGCTAGCAAAATCCAAAATTGTCATTGTTAACATTACTTAATGCACTGTAAGCTAACAGATTAACAATGAACAACTGCATTTTCAGTAACCAACATTATCAAAGATGAATAACTACTGTAATAAATATATCATTAACTCTTTAACATGAACTAATGGAACATTATTATAAAGTGCTACCATGTAATTTTCTCAAACAGTGAAAAGATTACACAACGATTTATATGCTTAATCAAAGCACAAAAAACTCTCATTGGTTGATTGATTTTTTTTCATTCAGTCTGTCGCAGAAACCCTGACAATACTTTGTCCATGTACAGTGGCCTTTACCTTTGAGGGATGTAGACGAAGACACCAGAATCAATAAGGTCACGACGCTCCGTTCCTCTCTAACCAAGAAATAAACTTACAGCAGATAATTAAATGACTAATGACCGTGTGCTCCTCTGACAGCCTCAAGCTCTCTAGAGAGCTTCCATCTTGCCGGGAGAAGCAGCTGATGAAATTCCCCAGACTAATCAACTGTTTGTGTGTGCGAGTCTGATTTTTGTGTGTTTATGTAGGTGAGAGTAGCAGGTAGGAGCTGACAGTCTATCGGTGCATGCTGGCTAGAAAGGAATCATTGCTTAGCTCATGGGAATTGGTGAATCAGAAAAGGGAAAGAGATGAATTTGTGTGCGGAAGGGTTTGCGCAAAACACAAACGCTGAGATGTATTCCAAACAACATCGGTAGAGCTGGCAGCTAGAGACCGACCAAAATACTGGACTAATGTAAAGGATGTGAGACTGCGAATAACAGATAAATAGTATAAACAACACAATGTTCAGAATTGTTCAGTCAGTGTTCACTATGGAATCTATTGTTGTGCCACTGTTTTAGGAAAAAAAGGCATGTTCTCTGACAGTCGCAGAGAGTTTTTTTTCTTTTTCAGAGAGGAATGGTGTAACAAGTAAAGTTTAGAACACACCATACACACCATATCTGGGGTTTCCATCTTAATGTGAAGATTGTATTGGACATACAAGAATAACTCATGGACAATTCCTCTTACTGTAAAAGACGTTCTACGTGACTGTCCTGCTTTTAATGACTGCAGAAGGCTTTTCTTATTAAATTAACTCTTGGACATTTGTAGCAAGGTGTCATTAATAAAATTATTACCGAAATGTTCTTGCCATGAAAATAGCCTTTGTTACTGTCATGGCGTTAAATAAAAATTCATCATCATTACCTTAACGTGACTTGAATCTTTTCAAAGGACTCAAAAAAGGAAAGAAACGACCCCAAATTCAAATTAGGTTGTTTGATTGATCACACCATTGGTAGAAATACCAGCCCGACATCACAAGGAAACGTACAGTACGTTTTGTCAGAAAATTGGCTAATTTGTACAAATTCATGTGATTTTTAATTTGTTGGAAAATGATTTTTAAAAAGAGGCGTACCCACAAACCACACCCCTAACCCTACTCCTCATTGGGGATGAGCAAATCATACTAAAATATATGATTAAAAATTTGCCACTGAATCAAAAAGTTATGAATTTCAGTAAGATTGCGTTGGAAATACCTGCATAGTCAAGTTTGATCCCATTCTGTCAGAATTTATCAAATGCGATTCCATCTACCATTATTCACATTGACTCCTTTTAACGACAAAGCCACCAAACATCTAGGTTAAGACTAAAAGTGGATTTTTTTTTCTTCTAAATTTGACATTACTTGTCATTCATTCATTTATTCATTTTCTTTTCGGCTTAGTCCCTTTATTAATCTGGGGTCGCCACAGCGGAATGAACCGCCAACTTATCCAGCATTTGTTTTACGCAGTGGATGCCCTTCCAGCTGCAACCCATCTCTGGGAAATGACATTACTTGTTTCTTATGCAATTCCTTCAAATGTGTATTAAAACAGGGTGATGGAAGTACAGCTTATCTGACTTGAAAATAGAGCAGATTTGAATACATTGTGACAAATACATTTAAATAGGTTTAAATTAAATAGTGCATTAAACACAATTGACTCCTGGAATTCCAAAGCAGTGTTCTGTTTTTTTTTTATTTTTTTTTTTATTATTATTATTATTATTTTTTGTGAATATTATAGCATTAAAAGCCTTGCCTATAGATTATTTCAACTAAACCGCTGAAAAGAGAAATGTCTTTTTTATATTTGAAATGTTACTTTTCTCAGGTTACTATGTCCACATATATTTTAATGCACAAATGTCTTTCTTAACATAATTTAATTGTAGTCCCCTGCCTTAAAGGCATAATTCATCCCAAAAATTAAACTTTACTCACTACTCCTCATCAAGTGGTTCCAAATCTTTATGAGTCTCTTTCTTCTGCTGAACACAAAAGCTATAAACCATAGATTTCTATTGTTACATATGGGAATCAACAGCTACAGGTGTCCAACTTTATTCAAAATATCTTCTTGTGTGCTTAACAGCAGAAAGAATCTCCTTAAGGTTTGAAACAGGTAGACAATGAGTAAATCATTTCACTTTTGGGTGAACTATCCTTTTAACCTGGTTGTAAAACAGATTTATTGTTGTTGTTCTAAACGAGTGAGGTTGATAAGCACAAACTTTCACGTGATGAACTGCGAGAAAGTCCAGTGTTTTCTTAACCTCAGGCCTCATGCATCTTTTCACTCTCTGTTTTGTCTGCTTGTCATTTTTTATATGTTGCCTCAGTGGACTGTCAGAGTTCCTCGAGTCAGTCTGAAGACAGCCCGCGTGAGGTCACGACAAATATGACAGAAAGCCTTGCCAGGATTCTAGCAGAAAAGTAATGATGCGGAATTGTCTCAGCCCCTGAGATGCAATAAAGGGAAGCTCCTCGCAAACAGACAGTAACAATATATTGCGCTTAGAAGTCCAGGGACAGGTTTGCTGAGTTGAGTTGTTAACCATGCCTGTCAAAAATCACACCCAACGTGTCAAGACCAGAAAGCAGAGAAAAATGTCTGGCTCTTGTATACCTGGAATATCCTCCAAAAAGCTGGGTCTTAGCCGAACCTTGAAAGCGGCCCTACGGTTTAACCTCTGTCACATGCACGAGTCCTTTCCTCTTGGATTTCACTGAGCTTTGGGCTTCTCGCTGAGGAAAAGTAGATTTAGTCTTTTATCCGCTCTCCCTTCGGTAACTCTTGGCCACTGGGCAGCTCAGGCTCTCTCTGCTGTCTCTCATCCCGCTGTTGTATTGTTGAGTTAAAGGTTTTTTTTCTCTCAGCCCCCCTGACTGGACTTGGCCTGATTGAGTTATTTCAGACTTTGCCCCCTGTGAGAGACGTGAAGGAGCGGGAGGGGTGTGATGCTACCGTCTGTGTGGATCAATAGCATTGAATTATTAAGACACTGGCTTTATTGCACATCGCTATAATGGATTTTTTGTCCAAATTACAAAAGGAAAGACTTTAGAAATGCAGTACTAATAATTAGACTGATGGTGATGGATGATAAAGTGCGATTTCCTCAAAGCTGAGTATGTCTGTTTTGTGTATCAAGGAAGGTGCTGTTGCTAGGGTTGTTATGAATGTTGAAATTTCTCAAAAAAAACTATGATTTTTTTCATCAATGTATATTTATACTATACTATGTGAAGTGTCAATTCAAGTGTCCTTACAAAATCTGTCAAAATAAATACTTAATTTAACTTATGTAAAGAAATAAAATCATATTGTAGAGTAAAATGTAAACTACTCACCCGCAACTTTAGTTGGTACACCTGTCTAACTGCTCGTTAACACAAATTTCTAATCAACCAATCAAATGGCAGCAACTTAATGCATTTAGGCATGCAGACATGGTTAAGACGATCTGCTGCAATTCACACCGTCAGTCAGAATGGGGAAGAAAGGTGATTTAAGTGACTTTGAATGTTGGTTGTTGGTGCCAGGTGGGCTGGTCTGATCTACTATTTCTAGGGTTTACAGAGAATGGTCCGAAAAAGTGAAAGTATCCAGCGAGCGGCAGTTCTGTGGGCACAAATGCCTTGTTGATGCTAGAAATCAGGGGAGAATAACCAGGTTTGAGCTGACAGAAAGGCAACAGTAGCTCAAATAACCACTCGTTACAACTGAGATATGCAGAAGAGCATCTCTGAACGCACAACACATCGAATCGAGGCGGATGGACTACAGCAGCAGAAGACCACAATGGGTGCCACTCCTGTCAGCTAAGAACAGGAAACTGAAGCTACAATTTATACAGGCTCACCAAAATTGGACAATAGAAGATTGGAAAAACGTTACCTAGTCTGTTGAGTCTTGATTTCTGCTGTGACATTCAGATGGTTGGGTCAGACTTTGGTGTCAGCAACATGAAAACATGGATCCATCCTGCCTTGTTTCAATGATTCAGGCTGGTGGTGGTGATGTAACGGAGTGGGGCATATTGTCTCGGCACACTTTGGGCCCATTAGTACCAATAAGGCATTGTGTCAATCGTGTTGAATATTGTTGCTGTCCATCTCTTTAGGACCACAGTAGACCCATCTTCTAATGGCTACTTCCAACAGGATAACGTGCCATGTTATAAAGCGCAAATCATCTCAGACTTATTAATTTAATGTTTCATATATTAGCATTAAATTTGAAACAAAAACAATAAAACTACAATCAATCAATCAATAAATAAAATGACTTTTCAAATTTTGACTTGACTCAAAATTGGCAAATAGCCATTTTTTTTAATATAATGCATTTCAAAGTACTATAATTTAATTTTTAATAACTGTATTTCACAATTTACTTATCTTGAAATGGCATTCGAATGGCTGAGATGATAATTCTGAGATGATTCGCGACTGCACCATACTTGTGGATTGTGTTAGTAGTGAGACATAAAAATGTTTTTTTTTTTAATCCTTAGGATTTGAAGATGCGAATATGACCAAGGTCAGGGTCGTCTCACCCCATAGCAGCTCCTTTGTCCTCGGGTCATGAAAATAGAGCACCCAGATATAAACAAAAACCATAGAAATGAACCGTGAATGGGACTGTCACTATAATCGCGCTGCCCTGTACTTTATTGAGGGTTATTACTTGCCAAGAAAGCATATGGAGTCCTTTGGGTCATAAATTTTGTATTAGACTAAAACTATATGACTCCCGCTACCACCATTTCAGCTAAATTGTCATCAGAGTGACAGTTATGACTCTCTCTCACTCCCTCTTTTTTTCCCTTCCCCCTCTTTTTATTCGTTTTCTTCAGGTCCTGATGTTGGCAGATGGCAACACAGAGGGTTTCCTTTACGATAAGCTTCCCATTCTCTCCACCCTGGTTCCTCAGGATGGCAAAGCAACTGCGTATGTGTGCGAAAACTTTGTCTGTGCCCTTCCAGTCACCTGCCCGCAGGAACTGAGGAGACTGCTTATGGAGTGAGCTCTGCTGTCACACCACACAAACATCCCACCGCTACATATCTCACATTATTACACCAGTAGCCAACTGCAGTCATCTACCAATAAAATTGCACTGTAAGACATTATACAGTAGCAAGGCAAACCTTTAGGGGTTGTTCTAGTTGTGATGTTGGGCCTCGGTCCTACTTATAACACAAGATTGTAGTCTGGGCAGATGAAAGTAGAATGACATCTTAATGTGAGGAGGAACACAGAGACTAAAGCTTTTATAGGTTTGTCTCATGGGCTCTTGATCTATGATGACAATCAAGCATGCTTCTTTACTACCTATCTATGCGGTGCAGCTGATGAGCCCTGGAAATGCTACCATCTACTACATTTAGCGGAATGAGACATACAATGTATGTACTGCACACTAGAGTTCCGACTCAGTGGAATATAATAAATGCTCATGGAGTAAACTGTTGTGATGTGGTTTATCTCAGCATTGCTTTAAAGGGATACAGTAGTTCACCTAAAAATTAAAATTCTGTCAATAATTACTCTCCCTCATGTCATTCTAGACATTTGAGTCCCTCGTTTATTTTCAGAACTGAGAGCTCTCTGATTCTCTACAGACAGTAATGGTCCAAACACAAAGAGCAAAAGGATACATATTCATTTCCCCTCCCATCCGAGGGTTGTCAAACACCAATAAATACAAAAAGTTCACAGATTGAGGCAATTTGGATTTAAGAATGGGTGCTTATGAAAATACTAATGTCACAATGTTAATCACAGGCAGAGGAGAAGGAAAATATTGAGGGACAGCAGAGCAGGGTCATTCAGATGTACAGTGTCAGGTAAGGGGGTGAAGGGATAATGACAGAATGTTTGTTTGGATGAGCAATTTCTTTAATGTTTTTAATGTTGACCAATTTGACTACTATTTGTGTCCCCCTCAAAAAAAAGATTAAGGGAAATTTTATATTTATTGTCCCCGCCTAGTGTAAATGACATTTATGCCCATGCACACAGGTAGGTTGCAGAATTGATGACACCAACAGGAGTATGCCAAAAGTGAAATCAAGTATTCATGTGAGTAGATTGCATGAACATTTAATGCAGATGCAGGAACATAGGTGAATTTGAAGTGAAATAAACAATGCATTTGGTGCGAATGGAAAATTTGAATAATTTAGCTCTAGTGGAAAATTCACTTGAGGTGAAAAACATTCTGTGAGTAAACTCGAGCCAGTGACGCAGTGGTCCCTGTTTGGCGTGAACCCAGCATTACACTTTACACTGCTCAGCTAATGCAGACATTTTTAATATTTGTGTTGTGGATTTTATAACTCTTAATCTGCATCTCATTTCACTCCAAGCAATTTTGCATTTAATAGGCGTATAATAGATGACTAAACATAGACGGTTTGGCTAAATTAAGTCTAAATCTGGGCTGTCAGTAAAATATCATCTAGTAGACGTCTAAGAATTGGCCAAAAGTAGACTATAGTCATCAAATAAACAGATTAGTAAGACTTCACATGCGTTGATGAGTTATCCTTAGACGTCTCCACCAATCAGCTGGTGTGTGGTGTGCGGTCTGGTGCAAAATGGCTGCCGTAGCGTCATCCATCAAAAGCGCTGTACAAATGAAAATAATAATAATTATTATTTTTATTATTATTGTCTATTAGATTTTCACTGCGAGCCCAAAATTAGCCTTGTTTTAGTCAAGCTGTCACTGCTTAGATGTCTATTAGACTTCTTTTAAACACATAAAATGCTTGCTGGGTTCAGAGGCAGCTAATGTCCTATGGAGTTCAGATTTTTGGCCAGGCCCACAAGCAAAATTCTTCTTTTTGTTTACCACTAGCAAATCCTGATGCAATTTGATTATTCTAAACTGCATCTTAGTCTACAATTCAGTAGGTGTCATCATCACACTGCTGCATTGCATTGGAGACAGTACATATTCCACAGCAAGATTTGTAAATATTGCTGAAATCGCACATTCTGCTGGCTTTACTGGGATCAGTGCAGTGTAAACATTTAATGCAAACCAAACTGCGGAAGTCCCAAAGAGAGATTTAGAAAATGTAGCATTGCAGTCATGCTGAGCGAATGGGTCTAATTATAAGGATGCTCAGATCTGCAGAGAGGGAACACCACTGTTTAACTTGGTAGATTTTCTTGAGAGCTGCTGAGGGATGTGTCTGTTTCAGCGCGACAGCTTCTTCCTCTTCCGCCCCCGCCACTTTGCCAGCCGTGGGTGACATAGAAAGACAAAATTAACCCATCTGCAGAGCTACAGCACCAGTCCATTGTGAAAAATCTTCAGGTTACAGTGCACTGAATGTTTGCGGTGAGCACTGAATTGCAGAGATGGCATATGGCAGTGACACTGTGATTACCAGGAGATCAGCAACAAAGGGAATAAACTTCACTGTTGTGCCCACCATAATAATTCAGAGACCCATGCCAAGTAACACAGTGAGCTAATCGAGACATATCTGCCGTCAGTGCATGCTGATTTCAGCTGCCAATTCGCCTCTTGTAGATTTGCCTGCAGCCACGTTTCCCTGTGTTTGTGTGCAGACGAGTGCAGATTTTTTTTTCGTGTGTGTGTGTGGAGGAGGAAGGTGAAGAGGGGGCTCTGCTCCAGTTATGTCGAGTCCTGTCTTTGTGACTTGTCAGGAGTTTGTACAACCATGCTTTCGTCTGTCTTATCATTTTTCCCTCCTTCCCTCAACCAGCTCAAGGTGTCGAAGAGCTCTTTGGAAACACAATGTCTGCCTGTTCAGGGACCTATGGAACCTTAGTTTGGTAGGACAGCTTTTGTTCCTCCAGCAATCAGTACATTGTTTACAGGTATTCGGTGACAAGGAACTTGTTGCAAGAACCTCAGTTCCTGTCACATTAGAGGGGGCCTCCATGTACAGATCCTTCTAGTTTAAGTCCGTTTTGAAAGAATATCTGAGTTGTAGCTTAAGGGCCTGAACTCTGAGGGAAGAATCCCTTTGGAGATCATTACTGCATAAGATTTGTGAGTGCCTTCGAACCCTTCTTACCTTTGCAGGATAGCTGAGTAATAAGGCCACAGGAGAATCAACGTGCCCACAGTCTGCTAGACAGAACCTGTTAGGATTTGCAAAGTGTGAATGTAGAATGTTCAGTATTATTGGTTTTATTTAAATACTTGTACCTATAATCTATTGTAATCATAGACGAGGGATAGCAGTTTGACCACCTTTCAAGGTGTATAATTGCAAACCCATTGAAAGTGTCCTGTGGAATCTACTGGGAGAAGATCCTTCAAGTCATGTAGGTTGCAAGGTAGGGCCACCATAGAGCAAACTTGTTGGTCAGGACATTCAATCCTACAAATCCTCAGGTTGAGATCAATGGGATTTCGAGGCCAGGGCAACACCTTAAGCCAGTGTTTCTCAACTGGTGGGTCGCGACCCAAAAGTGGGTCATGGGAACATTTTTAGTGAGTTGTGGAGTGTGTGGTCAAAAAAAACACATACATTTTAAATTTATTTTGCTCATACCAGACTTTTATTTTGAAATGAACGTGCGACAACAGTTCAGTTTAGTTCATGGGAATTGAACATTTCCTTACCCTAACCACTGTTTACAGTATTTTTCGTTTTTACTTTGTAATATTTCTATAATTTGATACATTTTGTTAAATGACAGCAATAAAATAGTTTATTTGAAAAGTCTTTGTGATTTTCTTATGATTTATCTGTCACTACCTGTGTATGTTAACAAATAAACACAAATTAATTATAATTCCTAAAATTATAGTTCCTAAAAATTTGGGTCGCAGCTTGATGACCATGTAAAAATGTGGGTCCTGTGGCCAAACCAGTTGAGAACCACTGCCTTAAGCTCTTCATCAAGTTCTTCAACCCATTCCTGAACAAGGGTGCAGCATTCTGCTGAAAAAAAGGCCACTTGTCATCAAGAAGTGAGTGTATCTGGTCTGCAACAATGTTTAGGTTGGCAGTAATGTCTTCCTGTACACAGGAATAGCTGCTCCCAGTGTCTACTAGTAGGACACTGACCAAAGCACCAAAATCAAAACCAAAATCCCTCTTCTAGCTTGTTGTCTCATGGTGCATACTGTGTCATCACATCTCCAGGTAAATGATGTTCACACACATGGCCATCCACATTATGTAAAAGAAAATTGGTTTAAAAAAAACTTCTGCTCCAAGGTCTAATTCTGCCACTCACATACACATTGTAGGTGCTTCCAATAATGGACAAATGTCATCATATGCACTTTGTGGCCCCTTACTCAACAGAGTATGATGCATTGTGTGTTGTGACACATTCCTCCTATAACCATCATTTGAATTTGTGAGTTGACAGATGGGATATGGCCAAGATTAGGTGTGGAATTGATAGGGAAAGGGTATAAAGGATGATGTACAAACAGACTGGATCAGAGATGATGGTTGGGATGCTGGGTGACTGTCGTCTTTTGCTCTGTTGAATTCAATGAAGCTTATTTTGATACTTGGAACTCAGATTTTTGAGCATCTTAAAAAATATCCTGCAGATTCCACAACATAAATGCAGCTTTTATTGCCCTAGTGCACAGATGAGCCTTGGGCACCCAACACTCTGGCTGGTTTGTGGTTTGTCCAATTTCAGACCACTATCTCTAAATTATCTGACTAGTGCTGAGTCTGAATGGGAGCAACACAAAAACTTTAGTACTGCCATTTCAGAGATACTTTTCCCAGTGATGGGTTGCAGCTGGAAGGGCATCCGCTGCGTAAAACATTTGCTGGATAAGTTGGCGGTTCATTCAGCTGTGGCGACCCCAGATTAATAAAGGGACTAAGCCGAAAAGAAAATGAATGAATGAATGAATTTTAGAGATACTGTGACTCAGTCTTCTTGCCATGACCATCTGACCCAAGTCAGAACTTCTGACATAGGCAATTACACAGTAATAAATTATTATTAAATATCAATTCTTTTTAATTACATTACAAACAACACTTCTCAAAGCATAGATTTAGATAAAAGATAACTTGAGTACTGCATGGAAAAGAAATAAACCTTTACTGAATTTGCCGTATACTATTTGTTTGAAGAACTAATTCATCATCTCAAATGGTTTTATTGACAACCAACGTCACTTTAATGATCTCTCTTTATCAACCTGTCCATCTGTTTCCAGCAATGTCATCTTTTAAACACAGGTTCTTAAAGCAGCTTCCAGCGGCTGTGAGTTCTCATCAGACCAGACTGGGCAGAATCGCTCTTGAGCTGCTGAGTGTATGAGTGTTTGTATTGATTCCGCTCTGTGTGGGTCCTTGGCTTATTGGCTGATGGCTGGCAGGATTCCTGCCCCAGAGAGGGAAACCAGCCGCTCACAGCTGATTGATTATGGACCTCAGTGTTGCTGATTACAACTACACATTCACACAAACAACCGTCGCCCAAAACTTGCAATGGGTGACCTCAACATCATATTGAGGACAAATTAATAAATGATTGCAAGACCAATAGTGATTTAGCCCTTCACAAAGATTATCATATTCTTAGCATTAATGTTTGATTATGTCTAACATCTGATTTTGTTTCAACATTAAACCTCATGAACACCTTTCCTCATATGAATGCCACTAGCAGTTTATCATTGAATTTTTCAATATCTGTTAACTATTTTCTATACCAAATAATCTTTTGTTAACACATTAAAATAACAGGCCATTAGTTAGAGTTAATTTATTTAGTATGAACAATATTGGACATCATATGTTAACAATATATGTTAATAAAAATGTTGCTAACATTAATTAATGGTCTGTAAGTTGCAACCCAGGTTCATTCTGAAAACGTAGTCCCATGTATGTTTCTGGAGGCCATGAAATACATCCCAAGAGGTACGGATTTTTGAGATTTTTGTTTTCGCGAATCCACAAAAGGCCGCTGTGTACACATTTTAAGATCTTAGATTTCTCTCGCGAGTGCCATTTGGGCCTGCTGTTCTCGTGTAAACCCACCAGAGGCTGATGTGGACTGACTGTTTGACTGACTGAATGACTGACTGACCAATCGACTGACCCACCCTCCTCCTTCCCAAAACCCAACCAATTTTATCGATTGACCCACTCACACACTTCCCTAAACCCAACCAACAATTTTCAAAAGCAATCCAGAAAAAAAGAAAAGCTCTCGTCTCATTTTTACTACGATTTCACATTCTTACTGTTATTTACTCATTCATTTTCTTGTCGGCTTAATCCCTTTATTAATTTGGGGTCGCCACAGCGGAATGAACCGCCAACTTATTCAGCATATGTTTTACGCAGCGGATGCCCTTCCAGCTGCAACCCATCTCTGGGAAACATCCACACACACTCATTCACACTCATACACTACGGACAATTTAGCCTAGCCAATTCACCTATACCAGGCATGTCCAAAGTCCGGCCCGCGGGCCAATCACGGCCCGCAGTCAGATTTCATACGGCCTGCAGATTCCATCTCATAATGTGTTATTTATGGCTCGCTAGCTCTGTTAGAATAAATAAAGCAAGGGAGAGTAACCGCGTTAGAGATAACAAGTAAACCAAGGCCCGCCCCAAGACTGACAAAAATCGGAAGAATTTCGCACGAGCGGAGAGAACTGATCACGCGCGCGCACAGATGATGATGATGATGATGATGAGGTGTGCGCGCGAGGCCTGTTTCCTCGCGGTGGGTCAGTTCAGTGCGTGCATGAGCTGTAGTTTCCTCGCGCTTTGGCCTGTAATCTTAGTTCCTTGCGCTTAGGCGCGATTCATTTTCTCCTCGCGCGTAAACATCACCGCTGCGCTCGATTAATTTTGGCATTGATTTGCCGCCCTACACTTGTCCCTAACAGAGCCCTGCACCGCGCACTTCCCAGCTTTGAAAGAGGTCATAGACAGTTTCCCACAGGACAATATTGGTGTGCATATGAAGAGTTATGTAACAGTAAAGCCTAAAGCAAACTAATGCAATGCACTAAAGCAAACACAATTCATTAAACTCTTAAATAACTGTAGATATAACTCAGTTTATTATGTTTACATAGGTGATTATTTCTTGTGGTGGCAAGTGATTTTCCCAGTTGTGGGAATTATAAGTTATAATCTTCCTGTAGTTGTTATGCAAACTTTGCCTTCCTGAAAGATCTTGTAGAAGACAAGAGGAAAATTTACTTGTTTTAAACTTTAATGATAACAGACCACTTTGCATTACTTATAACCCCTGTTTAAAATGTTTACGAGGCAAAGATAGATATCAAACTCATAGAAATGTAAGGTATTCTATACAGTTTGTTCAATTTTATCTGACTCTCCAGATATGAAAGAAAGGCATAATTGTGTGTTTAGAGTTGTTCATGCCTGAGTGGCTTATATTTGGTTATATTGCCATTTGAAAAATAAAGGTAATTGTGACAATGAAAATACTTTTATAACAGTGTGTATTTTCATGTAACTTTTGTGGTGAAAAAAATGTCATAAGGAACTATTGGCCCCCGGGCATCTTCACTTTATCAAATTTGGCCCTCTTTGCAAAAAGTTTGGACACCCCTGACCTATACCATATGTCTTTGGACTTGTGGGGGAAACAGGAATGTGTGTGTATGCATGTTTCCCAGAGATGGGCTGGAAGGGCATCCGCTGCATAAAAAATATGCTGGATAAGTTGGCGGTTGATTCCGCTGTGGCGACCCCAGATTAATAAAGGGACTAAGCCGACAAGAAAATGAATGAAAATAAAATAAACCTGTTATTTACTGGTTTATTTTATTTTTTAGATTCTGTTTTTGTGTTACCTGCTTTCTGGAACCGCTCTTTCCCAGACTCGAACCTCGTCGCCGTAATCAACTACTTTCTGTGTCTCAAGTCTGCCGACGAACACGGCGAGTTAACAGGATAAACTGATTGCAGTGGGAAAGTCGTCAACACGGATATAAGCGGTCAGCTGGTAAGAGCGAAAAGGAACGGCCTCATACCATCCCGTAGCGTTCATTTAAAAAATTAAACACAGCCATTCGTACCTCTGACTACATAATGTGCGGTCTCCAGAAACGTGCATAGGACTATGTTTTCAAAATGAGCCTGTATTGGTAAGTTAATATGAACAAAAATCAATGACTTCATTTTCATTGACCAAAGTAAAAAAAAGATGAATAAATACTATAAAAATGTGTTGTTTGTTGATGTTAGTAAACAAATGAACAAACATTGACTAATCGACCATTATTTTAAAGTGTTATAAATTGTTGGCTCATAATATTCACAACCAATTAAAATGATTTATTTTTTTAAGCTTATGGCATAATGATGTATAACTCTTGGTTGACGTCTGAGTCAGATTATAAGCAAATGTTGCCAGTTTTAATGCCAGAAAGACCTCTTAAATGTCAAAAGTTATTAATACAAAGGACAAATTAAAGCCCAATCCTAATTCAATTTTTATCCTTACCCCTTCTTCTTACTTGCCCCCAAGAAATGAGACAGCACTACAACACCTGCACACGTCATCATATGTCATTGCGGTCTCTTACTCCATATGAGATCGACGACGGCGACTACTGTCGTTATTCCAGTTGCAGTTTCATTCCAGTTCCAGTCCACTATTTTTTGGTATTTATCTTCAGGAAATCGCACATCGCTATCATGTTATCATAGCGATATAATGTGACAATAAGCTCGTAACTGTACTGCGCATTTACACCCTGGCCATATTAATCTATGTAAATACACAAAAACAACATTAACATTATACCAGACACTGTAAAAGCTCATTCCCAGCCACTAAACTTTTCTGACATGGGATTCCAGTGTCATTGAGTGACAGATGTGAAAGTATGTTAAGGGACTGCTATACATGAGTTATTATTATGAATTATAGATATTGAAATTAAGTGTTTTTTTAATCTTTTTTTTTTTTTAAGCATGGTGGTAAAACACGAACACCGTTATGAATGTATTAAAACATACGCTTGTTTTAAAAATTTGCAATAATGACAAAAGATAATTTCAGCATCTCCTGACTTCCGTGTGCAGCCATTGTAGATGGTGTACTCTGGGAAATTTTCGTACCTGTTGGTTTTCGAGTGTGGTCCTGAAGAATCTTCATTTCAAGGGCTAACTACCCTTTCCCCCTATCCCTATGCCTTCAAGCTAAAGATAATTGGGACACCTCTACTCCTTCACGTGAACATGCAAAACGAGGAGTAGGGGTAAGGGGAAGGGCTAAGGGGTAGTATTGGGATTGGGCCTTAGAAATGACCTCAAGACCAATACTGATTTAGCTCTTGACAAATAGTTTTACACTTTCAACATTACTGTTGCATAACATCGATTCTGTATTGCAAATCTAAAGCAATCTAGTGGCCACTTTTCCACTCATGAGCAGCTTATCAGTAAATTTAGCAATGTCTATTAACATTTTCATATGCTAAAATACTTGCAGGATTATTTTAATGCTACAAAGACATCTAAATGTCAAACGATCGAGGCAAATTTTAAGTCTCATGTCATGCCACCACATTAAACATGAAAAACTGTCAGTGTTGCTCTTAAAACAAATTGCACTTCAGTTTCTGCTATAAAGCAGCTCTTCTGTGTTTACAGTATGTTTTTGCTGATGGACATCGGACCTAAACAGACACAAATAACAGTAGATTCCCATGTCAAAAAAGGTACTGAGCCACACATAATTCCTACATCATCATCACAAACCAATGGTAGTTTGAAGGTGTTAACCAGTCAAAGTTAACATTCCTGAACTATTGGTAAGCTGTTACAAACTCCTGAAGTAACCTTTGTTTTGACTTGACTTGCTTCCAAAAGTTCTATCAGTTTTCAAGTTCGCTTGATGTATTTCGAGTCTTAGCACTATGCAATATATTATTGTCTAATCATCAAAAGTTAGGGTCAGTGTCTGGGAAAACTACAGTATTCATTTGTTTTTGATATGTCAATTTGCTTTGATTCAAGTTAGTACATTTGTCTTTTCTGAAACCATTTTCTCTCTTTGTAACCTCTTTGCTTGTTGATTTGTTGTTTTCTTCTTCAATTTTCTCGACTCTTCTTTCAAGCACATCAAAGCTAGCTGGCCCGGCTTCACAGTAGAGCATTTTAGCCCTGGTTTGCTCTTCCCAGAGGAGACAATTAGCCATCCGTCTGCCACATGCTCACATACAGTACACTTTCCCTGACCAACGGCATGTGTCATCCAATTGGAAATTTTGACCATGGCAGCAACAATGTGACTCCCTGTGTCATCAGCTGGTTGGCGGTCTAATTCTTCGGCGTGTAATGTACTTTCTCTTCTTCCTAGATGGTGGCGTAGCACTGACACTGGTGGTGATTGATCTGATTTTAGTATTCTCTGTTGCCCCAGTGCCCGCCCGGCGCACGAGCTGCTGTTGAGGAACGGGCCTCGCCATACATATTCATCAGCGAAGAAGGTCAGGGAAGAGAGGAAGAACACAAACACAAGGGACCGTGTTCAGGCAGTAAATTCAGTCCAGTGTGGCGCACGGTACTAGCCGTGACATTTCATAGTGTACACACACAGAGAGCGGCAGGCGGGGAACAGGAGCTTTTCCATTTTTGTTGCGTCTCAATTGGGTAATGATATACAAGAAGACTCAAAGGAGCTGATGTGGTCAAGTGAGGTCAGTGAGCTCATGTTGAAAGAAGCCTATACTGTCACTTCAGTGTTTAGAGTCTGAGGCTGTTTTCTGTCCATTCTTTAAAACCATTATATAAATTAAATGCAGCCAAGGCTCTCTCTTGCTTGTTCTTGGCTCTGGTTCGAATCGGTTCCAGTTATTACATGTCTGTATTCTTGATCAGGAAGATCCAATCCTACAAGGTGATGCCGTCCCAGAATTCAGTTCCGCAGGGGACATGAAAATAAGAGGCTGGAGTGTTGCATCACTTTATTTCCTGCTTGACTTCTGATGCATTATTGCCATACTGTATGTAAATTTGCATATGTAAATTAGTACAAAAGTAATATTTAAAAATGTGTAATCCTTTGGGGACATGTTTTGTCTCCATGAGGAAAACATATCTGAAATCATACTAAAATATTGCTTCTTTAGATTTTTATATATAGATTTTCCATTAAAGTTGTTTTTAAAAGTAGTGTTAGGTTGACCAAAAATGTGCCATATTTTTGTTTCTTTAAAAAAAAAAAGTCGAAATAAACGTTATGATATGGAAACCCAAAACATACAAAATCACAGATCGTCAATTTATTATTAATTTTTTTTTTTTACTGAGAAAATTGCATTGGCCTAGTACCAAAATCAAATTCAGCTTAGATGCAGCCTGTATCATTTCTGTATCATCATCAGAATATTTCTAAACATTATTTAAAAAATTATTATTATTATTATTATTATTTATAAAGTTCTGGTATTGCTATTATTTAGCAAATCCTGACATAAACCGGAAAGACCTACATCCACTTGTCTATGTGTAACAGCTGAAAATGCATATTAGAGCATATTAGAGTAAAAGAACCGCTGCTAGTCTGAAACAGGATAGTGTTGAACAACAGATCTTGAGGCTGCAAAACTATTATGTTGAATTGAATTTAAAAATATGACAAGACTTTGGACAACTAGGACTTCCTAAAGCTGGCTGTCCAGTCAAAATGAACTATTGGTGGTGAAGGATGGAAAAAGTGATGACCGCAACAAACATATAGCCTATACATTGCGACTGTACTTTTATGATGTAAAGTTAATAATGAAATGATCTCTTCACTCCAACTGACATGTTTTCTCCCCCATTTTGACACCTTTCCTTTCAAACAATAGAAATACTTTACAATAATTCATAAAACTTTTACTTTACAATACTTTTATAGCCAAGAGAGCTCAATATTTTGTGACTTTGGGATCTAAAGAATGTACAAATAAGGCACAGAATTGTCTTGGTAAACATCTCGACTTAACATTTTTACTCTGCATCTTTTCAAAAGGCACATTTGGCATCCCAGTGCAGAGTTAGCAGTGCAAAAATTGTGTTCAAGTACAGGATTTGAGGGATCTTGGTTAAAATGCTATGATAGCCATTACCCGGGGTTAAGCACAAGTTTGACAACAACAATATCCAGAGGTTAAGTGCAGTGTGAAGAGCCCTCTTAAGTGGCTCAGCCGGGGTCACACTTGAACCCAATGGAAAATCTCCTGAAACACCTGAAATGGGGGTTTTCCATTGGTTCACATCCAACTTGACAGAGCTTGAGAGGATATTCTGAGACAAAAATGGCAGAAAATCACAAAATCCTAGTGTGCAAAGCTTGTCCCATCATACCCAATGATTCAAGGCTGTATTTGCTGCCAAAAGTGTTTCAGCTAAATATCAAATTGAGGTCTGAATACATAATGTGCTTGATGTGATTTTTTCAGTTGCTTCTTTTTGTTGTGATGGAGTATAGACTGATGTGAGAAAAAAGTATTTTAGCATTTTAAGAAAAATAATAATAATAAATGATAGTACACTGTAAAAAAATACTGCTTTAAATTGCTTATTGTAGTTGAATCAAATAAAAAAAAATTCTAGTAACCTCAACTTGAGCGAGTTAAACTTACTAAAGAATTGTAATGCTAATTCATTCGTTCATTTTCTTTTCGGCTTAGTCCCTTTATTAATCCGGGGTCGCCAGTGCAGAATGAACCGCCAACTTATCTAGCATTTGTTTTATGCAGCGGATGCCCTGCAGCCGCAATGCTAACTAATTGACATACAAAAATAAGTTAAAGGGGTGGTCCACTACAATATCATATTTTAAACTTTAGTTGATGTGTAGCTGTGTGAACATAAACAGCATCTCTGAATGTAATATGCTCAAAGTTTAATGCAAAAGGAGACATTGGCTATTACAGAGTTAGCTTAGCAAAGCCTACAGTGAACGGACTTTGAAGACTACAAAAAAATACTTCTGGGCCTGTGAGATAAGAGAGTTTTACCTCGCGCGCACATACATTGCGCAGCTAAGGGGCGTGGTCAGAGGCACTGTAATGTTACGGCAGAGAAAGCTAAAATGGCGTCCAAACGCTGCTATTTCCACACAGCTTCTTCTGATTCTGTATTTGGGCTTCCAAAGGAGACAACACAAAGACAGAAATGCGTACAGTTTAAATTTAATTATATTTCAGTGAATTATAAAATATTTATTAAGCATTTGTCAAAAGAGAACTTCCAGAATCTCTCTCAGTTCAGTGCTGGGTTTGATTAACATCTCCTCAGAGGAGCAACTCCAAGCAGAAGCTGTGAATTGTGAGCCACCACCTGTAAGTATTTTTAATTTGTTAAAATTGATCTATGACATACACGGTGTCTAGCAGTAACGGCATGTTGTAGCGAGGATGTAAACAATGGCACATGCTGTTGGCACCGCTATATGTTTAGCTACAAATTCGTATTTATCCATCACAACGCTGTAAACACACACACACACACACTTCAGCAGCGTGTGCAGCCTCTCTCTTTAGGCAGCTTTTCCTGCGTTCTACATCTCAGATAAGGAACTCGCAAAAGATATGTGAACCATTTACACATGCTTCTTCCGAATATATGTGAAAGATGTCATGTAATGCGTTGAGCTCACCCAACTCGTGTTGCAGCAGAAAAAATAATCCAAGCTTACACGGGTCACTTGTGCTTTATTCTCTTCTCAACAGCGTCACTGTATATTTCAGAAAAATAACTTCATTCGAGCATCAGAGAAAAATAAACATCGGTCCCGCGGCGCGCGCGTGCGATATTGCGAGCTCTCTTAAAGGAGCCGCACCAATTTTCACTCATTGCAGACACTGATTAGCGCTCAAACAGATATTGCAGTTTAGGCTTCCAAAATTAGCTGCTTATAATGTTTATACAGCACAAAAGCGCATGCTTGTAGGGTCGTGATTTGGAGCCAATTAGCAAATCACAGCACATTATGTTAGCTGACCAATAAGAGCTTCTTGAGGGCAGGACTTTCGGAGGAACTAGGAAATATGACGTCGTTTTCATGCTAGCTGATTAGCTGTATATAATCAAAGGCTGTTTCTCAATTCCAACAACGCAGAGAACTGACTCGTGTTCTTGTGGAGACCGGTTTTGCCAGGTCACATCGGAAGAACGAACTCGGGAGACCGCGACGACAGAGAATTCGTCCTGTGAGAAATGAGATGCTGTGTTCTTGCTGTTGGTCACATGACCCTCGTGCATCTTTAACCAAAAGTTATTTAAACATTACAGCATCCATACAACGAGTTATTGCTTTCCCCCGTATCACAATATATACTCTACATAAAGACTTTACAAATATACGCTGCACAACGCAAATAAAACAGATTTTAATACGAATTTCAACAAATGAACACACTTAATGTGTTTATGCCTTTAATAAGATTTTTATGGTAATATTTACTTTCACCCTCTCATTTAGGGAAACTCCTGAGATAAATAAGTTATATCTTTGAACTTTAATAATTAATCTATACAAAATGCTGCGCTTCCCACCTCCAGTCGCAATGACTTCTGGAACTTCTAGAGCAAGTTCGGTGCTCAAGTCTGCATCGGTGCGTCCTCGATATCAAGAACACATCCGGGAACTCTTAAGCATCCTACGTTCTTGCCCTCTTGAATATTGGAACTAAACTTCGGCGGATGATGATGACGTTACACGAGGACGCAAGACCGCTGAAGAATGCATATTGAGAAACAGCCAAAGTAAGATATATGAACAAAGAACCTGATTTTCTACAAGTGAAGCACACATTGATTTGCATCTTATAAACACAACCAAGGCTTAAAAATACACTGTCGACCACCCCTTTAAAGTAACATAAAAATATTTTTTCTAAATTTTGACATATGATTTTTACAGTCTATAAAATTACAGCATTTATTTGAAATTTATTTTGTAACAAAAAAGTCATACTTATCCCAATTTTTTTGCAACCCAGGTTCAATCTGATTACGTGCCCCTATATACGTTTCTGCAGAGCACCAAATACATTCCAGGAGCTAAATTTTTTTGTAGTTTTTGTTTCCGCAAATCCACCAGAGGCTGCTGTGTACGCCTTTTCGGATCTCAAATTTATTTTTCTCAAATCCCCTAAACAACTAACTTCCCTAAACCCAACCAACATTGTTGTGAAAAGCAATCCAGAATTTTTCTTTTTCACGTTTTCAGATTTGACCACATTTTCACCCTGTTATTTACTTGTTAGTGTTATTTTTTGGCTTTTGTTTTTGTCTTACCAAATTTCTGAAACCGTTCTTTGTCGGACTCGAACCCCGTCGTCACAATCCACTCCGCTCTTCATCTCAAAGTCCTCCTCCGTACGTGGCAAGCCACTGGACAAACTGGTAACAACGGGAAAGCCATCCACACAGAGGTAATCGGCCAGCTGGTAAGCGTGAAAGGAAACGCGTCATACCACTTCATATCGTTCGTTTTAAAGACAAATTGCAGCCATACATACCTCTGGCTACATTATTCACAATCTCAAGAAATGCATGTAAGGCTATGTTTTTAGAATGAGGCCATGTTGTTTTTTTGTTTTTATTTGACAATTCTTTGCATAGATTTCTATTAAATTTGTGGTGTGTTGACTTGTTGCTGTGTATAAATGATCATTTACTTTGATCATTTGATCATTTTAATTTTTGTATAATAATAATAATAATAATCATCGTCATTATATTGACAATAGGCATGGGCTGGTATAAGATTCTGATGGTATGATAACCTTGGATAAAAATATCACAGTTTCACTGGTTGACAATTTTGTGATTACTGCTCTAAAGTATATATATTTTAAAAAGTCTGGCTAAAAAACAAAACCTTTTTCCCCCTTTAAACACAATATATTTTATTTTGAGAAACATTTAAAGTATTTTGGGGCAGTAAACATGTCAGGCTTAATAATTCTAGTGAATCATTGACTTCTGCGGTTTTCATTTGTTTTAAAAACACAGATGTTTTTGCAATTTACACCTAAAAAATGTAAATAAAAAATCTTACACATACCTTAGGAACGGTATAGCAGCAATTTTTGGCGGTATAAAAATCTTGTTTTTTCCAAACTGTGGTATACCTTGAAAACGGTTATCGTCCCATGCCTAATTGACAATATTTATAGTAATAACACTTTGTTTATCCATTTACTGTAAGTTGCAATTAAAGTTTGGATCATCTATGTGCTGATTATTGTATACATACAATATTTAATAGCACAAAAAGTACTTAAACTTCATGTAGCCTACAGAAAATGAACTTCTTTAACTAAACCTCCACATTAAATCAGCCACAGATCCAGCCAGCATCTCTCTTCCTCTCACACTTGTAAGATTTATAGGGTTTGACCAAAATGTTCTAACATGGGGTTCATGCTAACTAGAGCAATGGGAGCTAGTGGGGAAAATGAAGAGACTAGTTCATCATGTTAGCCTAGTTACCTGCGGCAGACAGAGACGGCAGGAAAATCCATCGTGCCTTTCGTATGCAACGTCACTGCCGCGCTTATATTACATATTCTGCCCTAATGATACAAATGACCACCAGGCACATGTGGAGCTCGACCTGTTTTCCTACTCACATACATGTCATGTTTAGCAAACTCTCTGGCTCATTTTTACTTGGGGTTATTGTTCCTCGCTTACATCAGCTTATTTTAAATGAGGTCGTATGAGTTTTAGCTTGTGTTAAAAACTATTATGTGAGGCTCAGTAAATTATGATGATTAGCATTTTTAAAGTAGCTTTTAATTGGTACACTAGGAATAAAGATGTAAAAGATATCACTAGGAAAGGTACATGATTTTTAATATCCAACAACATTAATTCACACGTTTTTGTTAAAAAAAAACAGTTAACAAAACAGTTAACAATAACATAGATGCAGAAAAAAGTAAGAATTAAAAGGGGGACAATTAAATAATGAATAAATAATATAAGTGAATGAAAAATATTTCTGTTCAAAGAAATACTGTCCCGGTGAGCAGAAATGGCTTTATTCAAAAGCATAAAAAATCTTCATGATCCAAAACTTTTGACTTGTAATATATTTTAGTAGGCCAACTTTAAAATATAGAAAAAGTGCTCCATTGACAGCTTTAGTACTTTTATTTCTGAAAGTGTAGGTTGGCATTCTATTTGCATCCTCTATCCACATTGTGATACTGGAGATAAGCTAAATCGGATACTGTCATCCTTAGGGTTTTCAGATGTCCCAGGACACTTTGAAAAACTGGGAATGAAGAGAGACTCGACCAGAAGTGTGGCCTGGCAAAACTAGCCCTTGACATTTCCTTGACATTTGTTGACATTTCTGAACTGGTGTAGATGGGGGATCGAGGAGTTAATCAAAACTGGGAGAGAATATTGATGCGCCATCGTCGAAGGGCAGTGCCATCTGTACCCTCACTGTCACAGAGGTTCAGCGCATGTGGTGGAGCTGCTGGACTGGTCAAGGATGGGTGACTGCACACGTCAACATGAGGGTTCAAGCGGACGTTTTCTGCACAGCTGGTGTCAACGAATGACATTTTTAAACAGGTTTTTATAAATGCCTACCTGTCAAGTTTTAGGTGAAAAACATTTATATATTTAAAAATATTTTTTAAATATTTAATTGCTGATTATTAAATTGAATAATAAATGTATAATTTTGTAAATGCATTAATTGTTACATAAACTGTAAAATCTGTACCCTCTGTAAATTATAGAAATTTACCGTAAAATAACAGACATTAAATAACAGACATTTCCCTAAATTAAAATTTCTGGTAAATTTCTGTGATTCAACCTTTGTTATTTTACAGTAAATTTCGGTAATTTAACGGCCGTTATTTTACGTTTTTTTTCTGGCACCCCAGTTGCTGGAAATGAACAGTAAAATTACAGATTTTTTCACAGTGTAGTAAAGCTTTTAAATGTCACTTTAAGCTGTATAGAAGTGTCTTGAAAAATATATAGTAAAATATTATTTACTGTCACCATGGCAAAGATAAAAGAAATCATATATTCAATTAAAGCAAATTAATTATAATAAAAAAAGAGTGAAAATGACAATGCAATTTTTCATCAAATAAAGTCAATTTTGAATGTTGCAATAATACTAAAAGTACTATTTTAAGTTTCTTATT
Source organism: Danio albolineatus (assembly GCA_903798035.1). NCBI lineage: Eukaryota > Metazoa > Chordata > Actinopteri > Cypriniformes > Danionidae > Danio > Danio albolineatus. The sequence continues at coordinate 39,712 of CAIGQQ010032764.1, read as the reverse complement.
GTCAATAAAGCTGCTTTTATTTTCACACACGCACGCACACACACACACACACACACACACACACACACACACACACACACAC
>CAIGQQ010032764.1:12809-39620 GCA_903798035.1 Danio albolineatus | reverse complement strand
ACACACACACACACACACACACACACACACACACACACACACACACAGTAATTTAAAATGTTTTATATGCAATTTATTCCTGTGGTAAGCTGGCTTTACTAAAGTTTTTTAGTGTGACTTAAAGGTGCAGTGTAGTTCAACCACACCCAGTGGTTGAACTACACAAAAAAAATCCAGCAGCTGGGGTGCCAGAAAAATCCCCATAAAATAACAGATATTGAATTACAGAAATTTCTTTAAATTTAAATTTCTGGGAAATTGCTGTAATTTATTATCCATTATTTTACGGTAAATGTCTGTAATTTAACGGCTGTTATTTAACTTTTTTTGCAAGAAATAAATGATAAAATTACAGATTTTTTTACAGTGTAGGTATTGCACACCTGGTTCAAAATAAATGCAAGTCCAGGTTGCCAGATTGACAACACCAACAGCAGTGTGCCTGACTGTTGAGCCTAAAGGCTTTAAATCATGTTTTAAATAAAAGCAGCATGTCATAGAAGGAATCATTTCTAACCAATACCTGCAATGCATATTTTAGAAACAGCTTCTTTTTCTTGCAGCTAAACAACTGAAAACTATGACAATGATCACCTCAGGTACATCTCATGCTTTATTTCAGTGTTAAATGCTAGTAGTGTGAGTTTGAATGCCATTTCACACGACATTTACCTTTATTAAAATACTTTAATAATTTTAAAGTGCTAATTTCTTGTTATTATCAATTTTGACAACAGTTGTGATGCTTAATATTTTTGTGATGTAAAAAAATGTCAGGTTGTTTGATGATTAGAAAGTTCAATAGACCTAAACAAGCATTTCAAATGAAACAGCGTAAAGCTAACTTTTGATTATTTTAATAATAACAACAACCTCAAGCTTTTGAATGGTAGTGTATATCACACCAATACTATAGTTGTAAGTCTATATAGTAGGTAAGTCTATAGTTGTAAGTCTATATTGTACTGTAGTAGTAAGTCCTAAATATTGAGTAATAAAGTCATAGTTGTGAGAATTGCATTTATGTAGGACTATGTATTTACTAATTCATCAATGTGTTGTAAATAGACTTCCATAATTTTGACTACTTCTGTGCAGAATCTCCTGCTCATTTCAAAACACTGAATTACTTCCAAATTACTTTTAGAACCAATTTTAATGAACTCATTCTACATTGCCGAAATCACTACACAAGTGGCCTGCATTCTTTCCTGATGTGCTCGCTTGGACATTATATCACTGCAATTAAAACCAGCCCGTGCCCTTTGTACAAATATGGAGGAAATTATTTGTAAGAATTTTATCTGGGCTCCCTTATCGTCATTGGCAAATATTATGACTCACTCAGGCTCTTTCGACGTGAGACAGAAATGCAAGTACAGTTAGGCTCCCCGGAGTGTTGGCTTGTCCTTGAGAGAAGATCTGAAGATACGGTTGAAATGACTGGGCTAATCGAATGCTGGATCTCCAGGAGAAAATCACTTCTTTGGGCAACACTTCCTCTCTCCATATCTCCTCTGACCGGACCACTGCCTTCATGCCAGCTTACATGCAATGGGAGAATATATACCTTTAGTGATAAGACAGAGAGAGAGAGAGAGAGTGAGAGTCATAGATCAAGCTGTTGCCTTAAAACGTCCTTCCTTACATTCATTTACCATCTTTTGCTTAAGGGTTGATAACAGGTTTGGGGGTTTTAATGTTTTTTTGTGTGTGTGTAGATATGGTAGTCTGCATATGTTTAAGATGAATGTGTTAAACTCCAAGATAACAGCTGTGGTAAAAAAAAAATGTAGTTGATGGTTTGATATGGATACAGGTTTAAAGTTATCGCCACAGAATGAAAAATAAATGGATTTTTTAAATGGAAGGTATTTACAATTTATTTTCTCATACACACATATATAAATCCCACTCGCTTCAACAGTGTGTAAAAATCTTGATGGTTATGTGGGTCTTTACTATCAAATTTGATCTTTATTTTGTATTTTCTATTGGCTTGCTTCAAGCCAGGTAATTGACTGGGCCATTCTACAGCTTGATTTCCTTTATCTGAAACTCTTTGAGAGTTTTCTTGGCTGTGTTTTGGACCATTGTCTTTCTGAAATGTCCACCCTGGTTTCATCTTTATTGTCCTGCTAATGTGGATGTTGGACTAAAGCAGCTAATGTTAATTTACACTGACAAAGGGCAGAGGGTTGCTGAATAACTACTAAGAGATTTCAGCTGCTGTCTGGGCTTTCACTGTCTTTTTACACCTTCCTTTCTTCATGTGTTCAATACTTTTTCCCTGCGTCATTTAATTTTATTACAAATAACTAAATTTGTAAACTACTTATTTGTTTTCTTTCTATACACATATTTCTTTGGCTGTTGACAACATCCAGGGAAAAGTTTGAGTCAGCAGCACCTTTAGAAATATGTTTCTGAGAAAAATGGTCACGTTCAATACTTATTTTCCCTGCTGTATTTATTATTTCAGGGAGAAAACAAGGTGAGGATTGTAAGATATAAGCTGAATAATTGTTAGAAAGGGAACATAATTGTGAGAATTGAAGACAAAATTGTTGAAAATCATGTGAAATCTCAACTCAACAAGAAATAAAATAGGAATTGAGAAGTAAATGGCAGGACATAAACCCAAAATTGTTAAATATAAGCTTGTAAATATAAGCACTTCTTAAATATAACCGGTTTGTTGTAGTTCTAATAAGGTTTTGTTGTTAAGTTACATCTAAAATGTGTGCCTTTTTTGGTCTTTTTGACAGCAGCACATTATTTACGTGTTGCTCCATAACCCAGCCAGTACATGACCAACATTCAATGTTGCAATATGGCTGAAATAATGTCAGTTGTAGCTTCAATAACATTGATACAATGCTTAATGTTGAAGGGTTGAAAACCAGCCTGCCCTGCACATGACCAGACTTCAATGTTTAAACACGGTTGTAAAAATGTCAGCTGTTGTTTCAACGTTGAAGTGGCATTTAAACAATGTTGAATGATAAATGGTTGAAAAAGGTTTACATAAACACTTTTAAATCAACGGTGATAATTTTATCTATACGCTGAATCAACGTCCTGGCTTTAGCTTATAGCCTCAGGAACTTTCAGACAGTCTGCACAGAATTACACATGTATGTGTAATGTTTATTAATAATCATCACAAATGTAAAAGGTGTGCATTGTAGACGACAACTACTAATACAGTTGTTGTTGTTACTATAATGTATTTTTTCTACCACTTGCAACATGATCTCATGTTACAACAACTTTTCAAGGTAAGCAAAGCACGCAGTCCATTTTTTCCTCTTGTCGCAATCGTCTTGTTTAACCACACTCTGAATAAACTTCATATTTTCCTGATTTGATGAGAGTTTTCATCTGTTGCTTTTACAGCAGCAGTGTTATATTCTCTGACAGCATACAGTAACTATGAATAGACAAAGTTTAAAGTCTTGCTCTGCACCAATTACTTAAACAGCAGCATCGCAGATCTATTCTGCAAAGACCAAACATCAACATTGTTGGAGACATACTCATTACCATGCCGAATCTTTCTAAGAGTTGTCTGCAACTCGCAACAGACTATACACTCACAAATAAAGGTACACGAGTTGTCACTGGGGTGGTACCTTTTCAAAAGGTACACATTTGTACCTAAAGGGTCCATATTGGTACCTCAAAGGTATATATTAGTACCTAAAATTTTTGAAAGGAACACTTTTGTACTTTTTAGGTACTAATATGAACCCTTGAGGTACTAATATGGACCCATTAGGTACAAATGTGTACCTTTTGAAAAGGTACAACCCCAGTGACAACTCATGTACCTTTATTTCTGAGAGTGTAGTATATCTGTGAGATGACAAAGATTGTTTGTTTAACTTGATACAAGTCTATAATTTGTCAACAAAAGTATTTTTAGCTCTAGCATTAAATTTAGTAAGTGACAGTCTTGTCTATTTTTAAAATCTGGAACATCTTTCTATTTTTAAATGTCTTGTTTTGCGGAAATAATCATCTTCTCCTATAGAGATCCCCCATGAATGCACCAGCTGGTGAGTCTTTTTTCCACATGATGAGCTTGATTACAAAATAACATTAATCCTTTGTCTTTTTTGGCTTCTGTACGCTTTCATATACGCAGCATTCACATTGATCCTATATACCTAAAACAAATTGAATTACTTTTAAGCAATACTCAGAAGTTTCAACATCAGCCTCAAATAACTACAGAAAAATAGCATAATATGCTTTTGTTTAGAAGTTCGAGTATCTTGTGCAATGCTTTTGGCCACATTAAAGTGCGCAAGGAATGGAAATAATTGTAGTACAAACTTGCCTGCCACGCATCGCCTTTGCTTTATAGGTTTATTCAAAAGCTCAATCATTTTATGCCACTATAAATATTCCCAAACGTTCCCTGCAAGCCAATACAATGCTTCAAAAGTACTGGGTGGGATGTTCCGGTTCAAGCTTTAGTCTGTGTGTTATGTGCAATAAAACCAAATCATACATATGTATCTAAGAGCTGAGGAGTGTGTGTGAGTGATGTAGATTATATTGTACCTATAACATCTGCTCAGTCTGCCCTGACTCTCTGATCTGCTTCCATTTTACATTCCTGCCTGGTGATTTCTATCGCTCTACTTTGATAAATCATACAGTGATTTACATAAAGGCAGCCTTGCGATCGGCCTCAAGGAGTCACGCAATGGTGACTGAGGTTAAGCTCAACTGTGAAAACAGTGTCCATATACAACAGTGTCCCAGTTCCAAAAGCATTTATAGTATCATATAGCTTACAATGCATTTTAGATGTATTTATTGATCATATCTATATGTATTTCATGGCAGTCAAACATGAAAGCAATGTTGATGCTTTTATCCAAATTGCACTATTATTATATAAATCAATTTATTATTCAAATGACTTTTATTGATATTCTGTGGACCTGCCTTAAGACCATTTCAATGCTTTATTAAATTTTCCTTTGTCATAAAGGTACATGGATTTGTGCCCATATAGGCTTGTGTGTGTATGTATATCAAAAGTTTAATTGTCCATATTCATTCATTAATTTTCTCTTTGGCTTAGTCCCTTTATTAGTGAGGGGTCGCCACAGCTGAATGAACCGCCATTTATTCCAGCATATGTTTTATGCAGATGCCTTTCAAGCCACAACCCAGCACTGGGAAACACCCATACACTAAGGCCAATTTAGCTTATTCAATTCACCTATACTGCATGTCTTTGGACTGTGGGGGAAACCAGAGCACACAGAGGAAACCCACACAGTGCAAACTCCACACAGAAATGCCAACTGACTCAGTCGGGGCTCGAACCAGCGTCCTTCTTGCTGTGAGGCTACAGTGCTAACCACTGAGCCACCGAATTGTTTTTCTTCAAGGTTTAACATATTAGCAATTTATTGGATACAAATGAATAATTCGATTTACAGAATTCTGTTATCCTAAATACTATGCAAAAGTTACATTCAGGAGGCGCGCTACAGTTTTCATTTCCTGACTTCAACTTTTATAGGCAGCTGATGTTAACAGGTGAAGTTTAGTAATATTCGTCACTTGTCAGTCATTCTCCCATCCTCCATTGGCCACACCCATAAATACGTCATCTTTTGTTTGAATTCTCATTTGTACATGTCAACTTACGCTAAGGCGCCACGGTGGCGTAGTGAGTAGCACGTTCGCCTCACAGCAAGAAGGTCGCTGGTTCGAGCCCCGGCTGGGTCAGTTGGCATTTCTGTGTGGAGTTTGCATTTTCTCCCCGTGGTTGCGTGGGTTTCCTCCGGGTGCTCCGGTTTCCCCCACAAGTCCAAAGACATGTGGTATAGATGAATTGGGTAGGTTAAATTGTCCGTAGTGTATGGGTGTGAATGTGTGTGTATGGATGTTTACCAGAGATGGGTTGCGGCTGGAAGGGCATCCGCTGCGTAAAAAATATGCTGGATAAGTTGGCGGTTGATTCTGCTGTAACCCTACCCCTAACCCCAACCTAACAGTCTACTTCTAATCTAATGAGAATTAGTTGCAATGTAACTTAAATTCAACAAACCATCAAAAATAAAGTGTGACCGATATCTGCATTATTTCTGTGCACTTTAACTTGCAATTACTACAATTAGGCATTCACACTTGGCATTCAACAAAATGCACGCTGTTCACCATTCTCAATTCTCTTCAGTCAATTTACATTTACCTTCCCAGTCTCTTTCCATGCACTTCTAATCTATTTTGCCTTCCCAATTTCTCTTTTATGTGCTTGCACACAGGGTCACAAAATCAGTAAACTAAATTATCAACACAAAGTCACAACATTGGCGACTAAACACTATATTTACATTTTTAAACCAATGATATTCAATGCACCAACACCAACAAAAAAAAGCATTAGGGTTTTCACCTGAGCACTTTTGAACCCAGCTAGTCGCTATTTCTGGCAGTCTCTGTCTGTTTACGTAACCGTCATTACCTGTGCACAGATACAAATCACAGTATTCGCAGGTACAATCAGTCACCTGAATATTACACCATTATATTGTGTTCTATTCAATTCAGCGTACGATCACAGCCCTTCTCTGATCTTTCATTCCAAGTAAAGACAGTCAAAGTATATGAACTAATGTTCTGATTCACTTAGTGAAGGTCATATGACGGAACTTTAATATTTCTTCTGTCGCACAGTCACAGCCCAATCTGATCTACTGTGCTACACAGTCACAGCCCAATCTGGTCTTCTGTGTTGATAGTCTCAGCCCAATCTGGTTGTCTGTATTGATATAGTCACAGCCCAATCTGGTCTTATGTATCTCAACTATACTACACTATTCTAAACTACTGGTCTTCTCCAATCTATTCTAACTCCAAACTATTCTAAACTACCCTTTTTTTCCTTAATATTATTTTGACAACCTGGTTAACATTTAAAGCATATTTCCATTTAAAATCATCAAATTATTATTATGGTAGTATATTTTAACTACATTGATTCTACATATCACATGACATCGATCAATTTAGTCAATAGCAGAAGTTCCATTTAAGAGGTTTTCTGCTTGCCTTATAATTGTTTTTGGTGCCAATGATTTCAGTGTCATACCCCAGATCAATAACTATAATTTCCTCTCCCCCTTTATCAAGTCGGGGTCACCAAATTGTTGGCATAATTATTCAATTCTATGCGTGTTCAATAAAAAAGGTCCTTCAAGGTTTAACATATTTACAGAATTCTGTTATCCTAAATACTATGCAAAAGTTACATTCAGGAAGTGTGCATTTCCTGCCTCTAACTTTCATAGGCAGCTGATATTAACAGGTGGAGTTTCAAGAGTTCACACTTAGATATGCTTAGCATTTTTAGCAGGTTTGGCATGCTGTCCCGGGAGAGAACCCTGAGCTCGGAGATACTTGAGCCCAAGGCTCCCGCCCAATCAATTAGCATATAAGGGGATCCGAGATCAGGTAGGTCTCGAAAGCTCCCCCTTAGAAAAGGGAGAAAAAAGGAGGAGATTGGGTGGAAGGGGGGATTCTTCCAAAACGAAGATAGCAGTATGGAGAAAACGATCTGTTTATAGTAAATTTGGATCGCTCTGATTGGATTATTACTGATTACAGATGATCAGCTTAATCATGTCACGTGCTCCTCTCAAAATTTTTATGAAACTTTACTTAGTGAAATTTGTCACTTGTCAATCATTCTCCAGTCCTCCATTGGCCGCACCCATACATACGTCCTCTTTAGTGCGAATTATCTGCACAACATTAAAAGCCTAAGCCTTTCTCAACTGCAAATATTCTGTGCTCACAAAAAAATTGTCTGCAGAGCTCAAGTTAATTTTAGACAATCAGCTTCGTCTACTTCTACAAAAATGCTTCATTAGTATGCAGAGCAGATCGAACTCAACAGAATAAGTTCAGTTAATATTTCACCTTAAGCAATACATATACAAACAAGCACAATTGGTTAATGAACAAAAAAGAGACAAAAATAATACAAAACATATTCCTTTTTCCCTATTTCCTTATTGCTGATAATAAAACTTTAATTGTTGATATCAACAATTAAATTTTAGATATCAACAACTAAAATATGTGTTATTAACATTTCAGTTTTTGATGTCAATAGTTACATTTTTGATATCAACTATTAAATTTTACATTTGTTGATGTCAACAATTTTTTTTTCATATCATTATTTTAATTGTTGTTTTAAAACATACAATTGTTAAAATCCATAGCAGTTCAATATTTTAAATTGTTCATATCAACAATATTTATTTATATCAATTGTTTTTTATTTCAACAGTTTAATTTTGAATATCAACAATTCAGTTTTTAATATCAACAATTCAATGTTTACACCAATTAATATTTTTATATCAACAATTCAATGTTAATATCAACAATTTTAATTTTTTATATCAACAATTCAGTTTTTGATATCAACAATTCTAACAATTATATTTATGGTATTAGCAATTACATTTTTGATATCAAAAATTGAATTGTTGAAATACAAACAATGCACTATTTAATAATAATTTCCATAAAATTGTTGATATCAAAAATGTAATTACTAATTTATATAAAAAATCTATATTATAATCTTCTGTATGTGTTAATTAATGCATGTGAGTTAACCAATCAGAATGGATGGCCTCTTTCTTCTTTGATGAAAGCCAGCTCTAATTTACCCCATTCTGTCAACACAGGTGTAAGGCTGTCAGATAGAGGCAGGTTTTGACCTCTGTGCCTTTATTTATGAAGCCCAGATGAGCCCTTATACAGAGACAAGCTCAGTTCCAGTGAAGCAGTGAGGAGAAAGGGAAGACAGAGGTCTAAGGTTATGGTAACCCAGTTCTCCTCTGCTCTTTCCTCAGCTCTTGTTGTCACAAAGGACTCTGTGTTTCTCATTAGGGTTACCAGACTCCACATCTAAATCTCAAATTGAGAAAACTGATGAGAAGAGTTTGACATTTTTGACAAGTAGACATGATTCAATTGACAAGCTATAGGGTACAGCAATGGCCATACTGTATGGTGGGCATGCTTTGACTGTATTTGATGTTATATCCAGGGTGTATTGGACTTTTAATACACTTTTTAAAAAAATCTTCTTTTTCTTTCTCACTTTTTATTACTTAATGATGTTTCCATAGCTCATGTTTCATGGTGTTTTCTATTTTTTAAGCTTTCAGATTGCATTTTGGAATATGATCTCAGCTTTGGCAACTTTAAATGTTGATGAAAAGTCACTAGATTTTGTTTGTTAATTTTTGTATATTACGGTGCTTAATTTTACAGATTAATTTCTCAGAGTGTGATTTAAATATATGCATGCAAACATAAGTTAATTCTACATTAATTCTTGCACTATACATGCAAACATAAGTTAATTTTACCTAAAGTTTATGCTGAGTAACCATGAACAAAGATCAAATGGCAATGATCAAAGCAGATGGTTAAAAGATTTTCTCCTTTAAACATGCAAGTCAAATATCTGAGACGTGGAACAATATGTTAAGGCAATATATGTATTCAGTCTGTCACAATCATCAGCGATCTTATACAGATCACTGGAGAAATACAAATCTGCCACCAAAAGAACTACAAATCCCATTTTACATTACACACACACACACACACACACACACACACACACACACGTTCCAAATCACTGATGATGACACAGACACACAGCCGCAGCTTATCAGTGAATCATTAACTGTACTATAAAGACAGCTTTCGTTTCCACACTCATTGCTGAGTCTTGTTTTACTCTGTTCCATTACAAGGCAGTTCTCCTTGTTTGTCTTGCCTTGTTTTGATTCTTGCTTTGTTTTACTGTTTTGATTCTCTTGCCTGACCTTTTGCCAGTTTTTTGACTACGTATTTTAGATTATCTTTATACTTCTGTTTATCCCTGTTTTTAACCATTACCTGTATGACTACTCTTTAATAAGGACTCCGTTGTCAGCATCCGTAGACTACACAGTAATTTCTTTCGAATTAGCTTCCATTTATTATATAAAAAAATAATAATTCTGTGTGTTGTGAGAATGGGAGGTAGGGCTGTACAATATTGAAAACATGTAACAAAGTGATTTTTAATTTTTTTATTCTGCCATATATATTTGCAATAAGAATACAATTTCACTAGATGACTTGAATATCACCATTTGTAAAGAATTTATCATTTTAGATTGATTTGGGATGATTCCATATAGGGGACAGCATCCGCATAAAGCATAATTTACAAGCATATATGAATACAATAAAGAAAAAACACACAAATAAAATAAAAAGTGTTTTATTGTTTTCGATGGAGTCTAACAGTATTCAAAAATGTACAAATATTACATAATAATAATACTGCATAGTCTTCATTGTCAATAAACTAAATCATGATTAGTTCCAACCAGACTCAACATTGCAGACCCTGTGATGTGACTATTGTAAATGATCACATAGCAATATCAAAGCTCAAATGATACATTCCCATTATATAATTTAAGCATCGATATTGCAATCAGCCCTAATGGGAGGCATACAGGCAAAGGAAAAATTTTAGTAGTTAATAAAAATGTTTAATTAATTTCAACTGTGCTTTTAAACCTTTTTTCTACACGTATAATCTATAGAATATTTAATTTAGCAATTCATGAAGAACCCTTCACCTCAAACTGTTTCAGTTACACAAAGTTCTTTGTAGCGGAAAGAGTTCTGTGGATTATTAAGAATGTTCTTCCCATTAAGAACATCAGATGCTGCCCTCTAATCTAAGAGCCTATGATAAATCTCTCTCACCCCCAGTGGCTCAGGGTGGAACTTTAGCAAAGTTCCTGTTCATCCAGAGGGAATCACAGACTGCCAAGATCATCTACTAATGAAGTCTGGAGGAAACTCAAAGCAAGAGATGAAAGAAAATGCTTTGAGGGCTCTCAGCACTTCTTTCACTTGTATCCACAAACAAAACTAAATAAAATCAAAACTTCATATCGAGTGCATCCTAATTGCTAAAAAAAATACACAATAGAGAAATCTGTCTCCATGGTGAGGCAGCATTAATAATTACATACTGCATCAAGTCTGCTACTGAGGTCTCTATTGTTTTCTGTATTGTATCATATTTTATTAATTCTGCAATTGGTGTTTTATAATTAATATTGCTCATTAATTATTCACAATTAATTATATTAATTTATCACTGTATGTGTTTCAATTTTTCACATGCTTTTACCGGTAGTTTGTGACCAAAATCGTTGCATATATTGACAAGTGGTTTAGAAAGGTTGTTGTCTGTGTTTATAAGCTTTCATCAACTATAAATTCTACACCAAACATGCACATTATATCATATTAACTGCATACTCCGTAGCAAATATGTATGCAGGACTCTCACCGTTGACTGCTGTAATACATAGATCAATATAATTACCTTTGCAGGATAAAGTGTAATAAAAAGACTTCAGCATAATCTAGTGACTGATCATTACGATGAAATCGATGTAAGAAAAAAAAAAAGAGTTTAATCACATAATTTAATTTATTATTGTATTGGAGAAGCCAGGTGAATTGCCAGTGTCAGCTTTCTTTTCAGTAAATTGTTTTAAATTTAATCACTGTAATATTTAACATTACAAAATGTGTATATTTGTATGTGTAAATACATTTTTTTTGGCTCTAAATGTGATGTATAGATTGTGAAGCCTTTTAGTTTCATGATCTAAAAAAAAGAGTAATCAAAAATATTAAATTAAATAGTTATGTTTTTTTAAACAAGATTATTAAGCAAGTTTTGTAACGCAGCAGATCTTGAACATGTTTTGTTAGTAACTGTTATAGTCATGATAAAGTCATGACTTTGCTCTGAACACATTCTTTGCTTTTTCCTTTTAAAGCATGTTTTAAGACACATCATATTTTTATTGCAGCTGACAAAACTGTATTGCATCAATAGAATTTTCTCAATTAACTTTTTTTCCCTGTGTGTGCCTTGATGTTTTTATTTTTTTATATTTTACCATAGGTGGCAGTGAAGGGAAACTTGGGCTTTACCCACTCTTACATGCTATTGCACTTTAAAGTTTAAATGTAAAGTAGAGCAGTAGAAAGTGGGTCTTTTTTATAGCTGATCATATTTTATAGACATGATTAAAGACATTCTACCTCTGTGTTACAAGGTATTTCATAATGTGCAGCCACAAGTTGTGTAGTAGCGAGAAGCTGATTATCTCTGGAAGAAAGTGTTTCCAAACGTTCAGATATGTTTGTAATTTGCAAGTATAGATGACTTAATAATAAATGTCTTTTAGTACTAAATAAATGTAAAAATCTGTTATTGTAGGTTAAAGTAAAAAAATTGTTTCTGAGTAAACATTCCAATAATAAAACAATTTTTTTAAATGCTGTAAATTGTATGTTTAGCGTGCTATCTTTAGCCCCCCTGAATTATTAGCCCCCTGTTTATTTTTCTCCCCAATTGCTGTTTAACGGAGAGCAGATTTATCCCAACACATTTCTCAACACAATATTTTTATTAACTCATTTCTAATAACTGATTTATTTTATGTTTGCCATTATGACAGTAAATTATATTTTACTAGATATTTTTCAAGACACTTCTATACAGCTTAAAGTGACATTTAAAGGCTTAACTGGGTTAATTAGGTTAACTAGGCAGTTTAGGGTTATTAGGCAGGTTATTGTATAACAATGGTCTGTTCTGTAAAAACAGACTTCGGAAAAAAAAATATATATATGTGTGTGTGTGTGTGTGTGTGTGTGTGTGTGTGTGTGTGTGTGTGTGTGTATGTGTGTGTGTGTTTGTTTGTGTGTTTTCCAAGTTATATACAAAGACAGCACTTTTTAGACAGGAAAGTCTGTAAAACTGTAGATAATGTTCTGGCAGAATGTTTACATTGTTTATTATTGTTGTTATATTTTTTTAATTTAACTACTACTACTAATAATAATGTTATTTAATGTATTAAAAGTTAACATTAAATCACAAATATTCATCAAATATTTAACAAAATATTTTTAAATCTGTTTTTATAAATTGTGCTTTTCAAAGACATCAGAAATTGTGAGATTGTGCAACTGAAAATGCTTCTGATGTGGTTTATATTTAATCATTGTCGAATATTGAGAAGAGTAAACTAAGTCAATATTTTACAAACAATAATTTGAGGATTTGCCACTTTTGGACAATTAGCCTAACATTCTAGTATTTAGATTTGGGAAACAACGCTCCTTGCATAGTTTCATTAAAAAAAACCTCCTTCTCCCTCACACTGCTTTCATACTGTACATGAAGACTTGCAGCTACCTTTATTTTAGGAGGAAGTTCTTCTCGTCACCAAGTTTGAAATCCCCATGCACTGGTCCTTCTCAGCCCATATAAATGTCGTTTTCTTTCTGTTCTTCGACAAAAAAACGTCCTAACATAATAAACATGCTCGAATCATATAGCGTGTTTGGTCCATTCCCAAACTCTTCCTAGTTTTATTGGTTTGGTGTAAACAATACGATTCCAGCTGTTTCACCAGGCGTGTTAGTGCAGTGCTGATTGACACGTCTTTACTGCAATCAAAAGAGAGTCTGAGTTATTATCGGCTCTGATTGGTCGACGCGCCTTTAGGAGGCGGGTATTGGAAGTTGAATCCGAATCCAGCTGTGAATTGGTTCGCATGAGCGGATTCGTGCTATAGACCGTTTTGCCGACTGGAAGAATCGTTGGAGACTTGAGTCTTTTCAAAACAATGGACAAGACTTCAGCATAGAGAGCTCTCTTTTAAGCATCGTTTTATAACGAGCTTAATGTTTTTTTGTCTTTTCATGTGCAGACAGAAAAGCTCTGCCTGCATCTTCAGACAAGATTCTGAAGGATTTTACTAATTATCTAAGGATCTATGAGTGTCATCGTTGTTAATTCGTGTGAAAATTAGATATTGCGGAAATCCACAGAAAAAGAAAAAAACGTAAATTTCTATCCATCATTACTTTTAAGTGCGCGCACACGGAGAAAACGAGCGGAGCGCGCAACTGGGGATTGGGAAGCAGTTTTGCAGGACTTGCCTTGGTTTTTGTCAGGTTGTTGGTCATCGAAATACAATGTTGAAATCTTAACATGATGTCCAAGTCACTGAGATGCCCATAAACCTGCTTGCGCTGTAAGTGCCACCTGGAAACTCAGGCTGCGAGCTCCATCAGATCCTATTCAAAACCATCATTTGGACTGCTTTCGCAACAGAAATGATCATGCGATGAGTGAGCTCGATCTGGGCTTATTGTCAAAAGCAATTACAGGTAAGAAATCAACATTTTAAAATGTCTGTCTGGTTTATTGTTAAAGCGTTATGATACTCATGCTTGTTCGTAATGTGGGTTGTAATAATATTAGCCAAGTTTTAAAGTCGAAATTAGTATTAATTTAAAATGTATAGAATTCATGATTATCCTATCCTGTGTTTGTTTTGGTTTATTAATGACAGAATAGTAAAGTAACACTACTGATATTTGGTGGTATATTATTGTTATTGTTTTTTTTTTTCAGTTTCATCAACTTGTCACTAAATACCAGCGTACAAAATGTATAGTCCTGTCTAATAGCTATATATGTAGATTTTTTTCTATTGTTCAAATTAATTCACCGTCGCCCACTTTTAAATAATACATGTGAAACACCTTATGCGCGCATAAGGTGTTTTTAGATATCAAGTTATTTAAAATTAAGTATAATATATAACCTAAACTTAATCTTTTGCATGAACAGTTGATTCATTTACCTCACAATTGCCTAAAATGAGAATTATTGTTCTGTTGTACAGTAACGCATGCATTGTCTCTCCTCAAGGGGGTGAATGATGGCTGAAGATGGAGGAATTATCTCCGAGGACAATCAGCTGAACGAAGCAGAGGGAAGCTCCTCGCTTCCAAGGACTTTTATACCACTTAATGACCTGTCCGGTGGCGGTGTGCGCAGTGAGCTCGAGTCTGATGGAGGTGAAAGGCGGGAGAGCGCAGCCGGAGGAGCGGCAGAGGAGACGTCCGCTAGCGACAGTGAAGCTTTGCCCTATCCCTCCTTGGCACCGGTTGTGTTTTTCTATCTGAAGCAGACCACGCGTCCAAGGAGTTGGTGTCTGAAAATGGTTTGCAATCCATATCCTTTCAAACTAAAATGCAAGTCATCTGGATGACATAGCCTACACCTGTGCAGGTAGGACGCGCTACGGTGAACGCCGCCGGGCGCCACCTAAGGTTCCAAAAGAACCCATTCCACACAATATTAGTATAAAGTTCTGGCTTTAATGTGTTGCCCTCTTTGTATAGGAGTTAAATAGTCAAACAAACAAATAAATAAATAAACAAACAAAAACACTCCCTAAAAAATAAAAATAAGAAAATAAAACATTTTAATGTCCCCAATTTGCTAGAGCTATAATTTCCGCTAGTGTCTTGTGAAAGATAACACAATATATCCTGCAGAATGTCAACATTTATGAGATTTGGCAAGCATGAATAGTACCTCAAATGGCGCATAACTATCTTAAAGAGGTTTTGTGCTTTGTGTATGTCAAATGATAGGCTATTCATTATACAGTATTCCATTAACTGGCCAACAAGGCTTCACTCTGAGGCTGTTTATGATATCAACTCATTTATTAGCACTTATACGCTATCTGCCTGGTGTCTTATTTCTAAAGCTGAATTTCTGAATGCAAAGTTCCTTTATATTGTAAAACTTTGCCTCTGAACACCTTTCCGCAGAGCAAAATCACAAGACATGTTAAATGGCAGTGCTAAACCTTGAGCAAGTGCATGTTTTGTGAGTTTTACTATGTAAAATTTGAGAAAATGTAGAATTTTACTATGTCAGTATCGTATAAAAGATTTGATTATTGGAAAAAAGTCCATCTGTAACCCTACCATTAAACCTAACCATCAGGAGTATGTAAGAAGATTGTATAAATTCTTATAAATTATCCATCAACATTGTGCTGGAAGCTGTAAAATTCAGCCAGAATTGTGGGCCCATTTCAAGGCAAGAATTTTATTTTATACATTCTTAAGAAATGTAGTGTAGTGTTGTCTTCATAGTAAAAAAAAAAGTAAATTTAATCAATAATTTCTTGTCTTTAAGTAGGAGCGCCTAACAAGTGGTTTAGATTAGTCACATCTATCTAGACCTAATGACTGTCATATTTAGGATGTTGTAAAAGCAGCAAGACGATTCAAGTTTGTATCTTAAGAGGCTTCCTAGTTTATCTGCTAGTAGAATTGGAGAAAGTGGAGAAAATGGACCTGATTGTGAGCATGTGAGGAGGAGATGTGGTTTGCGTGTGTGAGTCAGAGGTGTGCACTTGCAGTGTGACTGACTCTGGGTGTAGGTGATCTGTTTGGTTTTCGACGAACTCGCAGCAGCCTCGCCGAAGGAAAGAATGCTCTTTTGGATCGAATGAGCTGGCTGGATGTGATTGTGATGTCTGAGTTCAAATGCTTTGTTTTTCTTCAGTAGGAAATATGATGAGCCTTGTGGGCTCTGAAAAGCTGCCCAATCAAACACACTCATCTTTCCCCCATTCTCGTTTCTCAACCTCCTCACGCTCTTCCCCCATTAGACGATCCCACATCCCAAAAAAATAAGCCAAGCTTATGAAACAAAGTGCCATTGGGTGTGAGTGGTCCCTGTGGTTCTCTGGGCCTGATGGTCTGGTGTTCCTCAGAGATAATAATGTCCACTATTGCCATCGCATTTCCATATTCTTAAATTCCACTGTTTCCACTGTCTTCCTGTCGGTCCAATGCACTCATGTGCTTAGGAAAGGTCTGAGCCAAAAGGGATCCTATTAACTGTGGTCAAGAAATAGATGTGGAATTCCCTCTCCTTGAATTATCCTGCTGCACAGCTGCACACACAATCTGTTCACCGTCCAGTCAAGATCAATCAACAGACTAGCTTTAGTTGCGTAAAGTAACTTAAATACAGTCAAATATACCAATGCTGTACAGTATAGGAAACAGACAGTAACATTTGCATAAACCGGAGTGTCCTCCATGCATCCTCTTGCAGATTTATGTGTCCAGACAGTCCATTTTTTCATGGTGCTATATCATGTAATGATTCCTCGTATGGTAATTCCTGTTTTTAGATCATTGTTGTGGCTTGAAATAGGGTCTGAGTCTCTGGCTCTCATTATTAGTAGGAAGCTTTTATATATGTATAGTGTTCATAGATGACCTTTTAATGCATCTCTGTAGCCATTAGATAAAGGTCACTGTTTTTTAATAGTTTGTAAAATATCTCAGATCGATCCTCCTGTCCTCCCATTGGAAGCACGCAAAAGTGTTTGTCCTATTTGAGATTCTTTGGACAAGCTCATTTTCGTACTTTTTTTCCACTCTTGGGATGTAAAACTCGATTCTAATTTGTCCGTTTTGCAACGTCTGACAGTCTCATTTCCAACTTGGCATGCGCATCAGTTGATCGCTCAATCAGTTCAAGAAAAAAAGTCTCTTTGTACTATTGATTTGCTAGTAATGAAGGAGTTTTCTACAAGTCTTTTTGCGTCTGTTTGTCATTAGCGAATGATTCCGAGGTCTTGTGATTTCATCATTCTGTGTTTGTATCCTGTCATTCATTAGATCTTCTTTCCCTTGAGTGTTACTCTAGCTTATTGAACCTTTGACTTGTCCTTCGTCATGGGGTTTTCTCTGGAACCTCCAGCGTGTTATCTGTA
Source organism: Danio albolineatus (assembly GCA_903798035.1). NCBI lineage: Eukaryota > Metazoa > Chordata > Actinopteri > Cypriniformes > Danionidae > Danio > Danio albolineatus. Next base: position 21,855 of record CAIGQQ010032764.1, on the reverse strand, counting down.
GCGTTCGGCATTCTGGGAGTGTTTGTGTATGTGTGTTTAAGAATGCCTGTGAGAGAGTGAGTTTGGGTGTTTGTGTGACTCAGAAGTTGGCTTCCATTTGAAAGTAGTCTTGCAAATGTTGGACTGCACAGTTAAATGCAATGCAATCAAACGTTGATAAGTTGTTAAATGATCAAACTGATTTAATCATATATACATGATTAAGTATAGATTTTAATTGACTCAATTATATAATTATATTTTGCATTTGCTCGCTTCAGTGTCTGAGTCTATGTATGTGCATTATTCCCAAACACTCTTGCAATACTGAATAAATGAATAGATAGAAATTTCATTCAAACAAACAGAAGTTGTACTCTTTCATGACACTATAATATACTAACTGCAAATGGAAAAGTGATTATTTTCATTTACATTAACATTTTTTGTACCTGTAAATGTAAACTTTTGAAATGGGCGTCAAACTGCAAATTTTTATTAGTGCAAGTTAAGTTAACGTTATACAAACAAAAACATTTGGTGAGAACTAATGTCAGACGTGTGTATTATGTGTTTAGTCTATAGGTATTTAAGGGTACTTGACCAAAACAAACAATGACAGACTACTGAATAGTGTTTGTCTCAAGATACCAACTTTGAGGTCACTTGCAGTTGCACGTGATGCAAATGTTCACATGTAGTATCTTTACAAAGTGACATTAATACCCTGACAAACATACATGTAGCAGTATTTTTGGTGTTTTTGTTGCGTTTGTGCGACCAGGATTGTTTTGAAAACCTGTCATCTGTATGACATTTTAAAAATGCAGAGGAAACACTTTTTTTCATTTGTAGTACATTCTTCATCGAGTGCAAACTGCTGTAGAAAGTAGGCATAAGAAATCTTTTTCCACTTCAGGTACGATGTGAATACAACAAGAACTTTTTTTTTCCCCAATGTTGTTCATCATTTTAATCTGTGTGTTTGATTAATTTGCCTGCTCCAAACTAGAGTTTGATAGTGTCAGCTGTTTATAAATGTTGCAAGGTAACGTCAATGCAAAATACTGTCAAACGAGTAGATGCTTGCCAAGAGGATTTGAAAAAAAATATTTTTTATGAATTTTGAAAATGCAGTTGTTTGGAAATAATCATACACAATACCTCAAGCGTCTATTTGTCACAAACGCAAAATTCAAAATGTCTGTCAGTTTCTGTCAGCAGAAAAACGGCTCAATTTATCCAAACCATCACTAAAAAACAACAACAACAAAAATAGTTCATATTATACAAAGAAACGTTGACACTTAATGAATCTGGTGTGCAACAAATGTGCTGGTTTGAAAGCCTTTTAAAAGTAAACTCAAGCCTCTTTTCAGTTGGCGCAAAAGTAATTTGAAGAAAAAAAATGCATGTGCCTGAAAGTAAGCTGATTCATATCAGAAAAGTATTTTTTTGGATATGCCTTGAATTTGATATACAATTCAGCAATGTGTTTGTTGTCTGTATTACATTACTTAATTAATTTGAAGAACATTTTCTTTCCTTTTAATGGATTTGTTTAACATTGAAAGCTATTTTGAAAGTTTCACTAGAAAAGAAAGATGTGGTTTGGTGATGTTATCTGCGTAGTGAGATGAAGTTTTAAGACGTTGCGTGTACCCAGCACTCCATCCACCCCTGTTAAAAAAAGAGAAGCTGTTTGGATTACAGTAACAATACTAGCTGAGCTATATTGTGTTTGTTTGCATTCATTTATGCAATCATTTATTATTTATATATAATATTTATTTTCTAGTATTAAACATTCTGACTTATGAAGACATTAAAAAATACATGAAGCATGAATCGATGCAAATAATTCCTATAGGGAAACAGGAGCTCCAAGACTGTGCCCTCAAGCCATCCGAGATAACATATCACCCTCATTATGGACTTAAACATCACAGAACTTTCTCTGCACATGGCTAAAACACTAATAACCATCTCCGACATGCTCCACTATCTGTGATGACACTATACAACCCAACCCCACACTAGCTATTTCAGTCTCAGAAAATCTGAGGTCAGTAGATAAGTGCATGATAATGCATGTGCTAGATTTCGGACTTCTCAAGGAACACAACCAGTGGTTATTCCAGTAAAGACCACAGTAAAACACACTTGCCCTCTGGGGGTTCATATTTAGCTTTTCAGCGCCTCACATCATGTGTTTTTCTGTAGATTAAATCTGATGATAAATCCTTAAACTCCAGTGCTAGACCATTAGAGCTTCTCTAACAGCCTTCAGCATAAAGAGACTGCAGGAATCTTCTCGAGACCTATGGTTTTTGGTTTTGTAGCTGTCAAGCAGATCACTTTTTGAAAATTTGACTATTTTTGAGTGTTGACTATTTAGTGTTATTCTATTCTAAAACAATGTAAGGTAAAATAATGCAGCAAACAATGTACATATACATTTGTAATTATGTACACACCCACTTGTACATATACATTTGTAATTGTTTATCTATCTGCCCACTTATTATTAATATCAACCTACATTGCACTGATTCATTTATTTGAACTGTACATACCCACTGTACATATACATTTGTAATTGTTTATCTATCTGCCCACTTATTATTAATATCAACCTGTACGTATAATGATTTATTGTAAATCTGGGCTTATAACTAAGGCAACCTGTATATAATGTTCATAGTACATCCATCTGTAAATATCACCATAGTTTTTCTATAACTGCACCTTATAATTTATATCTGTATTCTGCACTTGCTGCTACTGCACTTCTGGTTAGACATAAACTACATTTCGTTGCTTTGTACTTGTACATGTGTAGTGACAATAAAGTTTAATCTAATCTAATGTTTCAGAGTTTCCTAGTTCTGGGTTGCGGCTGGAAGGGCATCTGCTGCATAAAACATATGCCAGAATAGTTGGCAGTTCATTCTGCTGTGACAACCCCTAATAAATAAGGGACTAAGCTGAAGGAAAATGAATGGATGAACAACGTTTAAGAAATCCTAATATAATATGACACTGATTATGTTCTAGTGATGCAGGATTTGCTAATACCTCAAAACATGCTGTGATTCAATTACAATTCTGATTGAGTTATAGTTGGCAGACTGTAATTTGTTTGGATATGATACTTAATAAAATTGTAATGAATTTATTAATTATTTTATTCTAACATTTTATTTGATTGTTTATTATGTTATATGTATTAGAATGGCTCAGTTTCTCTCAATCTGCCATTGACTCTCTTTGACATACACAATATTTGTAGGTACCTAAGATTATTTTGCGATACAACGGATTTTAGGCAAGCGATCAATATTACATGTATGTGCTGTTTTACACGACCAGTTACATGAATTCAGAATTTGAACAAATATATAAAACATATTAAAGTCATATAAAATTGTGAATGGGCGGCACAGTGGTTAGGACTGTCACTTCACAGCAAGAAGTTCGCTGGGTTGAGCATCAGTTGGCATTGCTGTGTGGAGTTTGCTTGTTCTGCCTGTGTTCGCATGGGTTTCCTCCGGGTGCTCTGGTTTCCCCCACAGTCCAAAGACATGCGCTATAGGTGAATTGGATAAGCTAAATTGGCCTTGTATGTGTGTGAATGAGTGTGTTTCCCAGTGCTGGGTTGCATCTGGCAGGGTATCCGCTGTGTAAAACATATGCTGTATAAGTTGGTGGTTCATTCCACTGTGGCAACCCCTGATAAATAAAGGGACTAAGCTGAAGGAAAATGAAAATTTTGAGTACCCTAAATACATTCTTTTGCTCTTTTATTTATTTATTTATTCATTTGCAGATTTTATACCCCCATTATGACCCCGCTTAGTTTGTTGAAAAGTTGTAGTGGAAAAAAAAATGCTTGTCATTAATCCATGATATTTATAAACATTCACATTTTAATTGCATAAGCCACAACTAATCAAATCCATTTAGTTTTAACAGACTGTATTGCAATTTTTATTGATTGATACCTAAAATTATGTATTATGTGTAATAAATCAGAACTCAACGAATACAGTTTCTTTATTTCTTTTTCTTCAGAATAAGCAACAGTTATTGGCATATTTGAAAAAGCATAGGATTTAAAGTAAGCTCTCACTTAATCAGCAAAAAATCCTGCACTGGGCATCCAGAGATTCAGAGCAGGCAGAAAATGGAGGGATATTTTACAGACCAGCATGTATATATATATTAAATTGACTTTTTTTAATATAACCAAAGCTTTGAAATATGAGATTTTGTTGATCTTGAAAATAAATGATGTCATCAGCGCTATGGTAATATTGCTCTCCACGGCACACACGCGCGACTCTATTCTCCACCGCTGAGCACAGCCAGAACTCCCAGACCTGGAAACAAAGGGTGAAAAACATGCCGTGTGTATCCTTTTCACCTGCTGGAGCAAATAACAGACTGCTCATTAGCTACCAAAAGAACTGAATATTGTCACAAATTCATATGACATGCTGTGCCAAGTATGTGATTTACTCTCTCTCTCTCTTTATATATGGAAGGCAACATGCAAAATTGCAGTTCATTAGAAAATGATCCCATCTTGAGTTTTTTTTTTTTTTATTCTCCCAAAACTGTTTGTGTTACTGGCACGTCTTGCTACTGTCTGTTATGTACTTTTATAATATTGCCAATGTGCTTGGCTTGGCAGCTTTCTGTTTCTTATGCATTGTTACTCCTTCTATAATTGGTGGTTTTGTTGCCAAATGCGCATACTGTTGATTTATGAAGACAGATTTTGACTCTGGATGCAATCATTGCACTAACTATTGTCAATTAATCACAATTTAGCCCCTGATTCCTTCATTTGACAACCATACATTGAGCATAAACATGAAGAGCTGGAGGAACGAAGCCATTTTTGCCATGCAGAAAATGGTCATTACTTTTGTGTTCAATATTTCATAATTCCATCTTTTTTTAAGGCCCCCCATAATATATTTCAGACTGAATCCCATATATGCCAAGTCTGTGAATTAATGTACAGTGGCTCATTACAGGGCCCTGTCAAATCCAGACATCTATAAGCCCTCTATTTGAACAAGAAGGGAAGTTATAATTACAGCCAGACTAGTCTGTCCTTTAAATTAGCCATCTATTACGTCTTACTATCAGAGCCACTGGTGCTCTAATGGCCTCGATACTTTTGTTTGCACATTAAGGGTGGTGTTTGTTGTCTGGAGAAATGTTTGAACATTTGCATTTATTACCACAGCTTTCCACTTGATGATGAAATTTGTAAAATCATCTCTTAAATGTCCTTGTATGATAAGTCAAAACCTTTAAAAAACAAACAAAAAAAATTGTTCTCCTTTACTGTATTGAATATTGTGCAGCCTAAAATGATTTTGTGTGGTTGTCAATGGGCAGTCAGTGCTTATTGATTTATTAGCATTTATGTGCAAAAATGTGTGCTTATTAGGGCTTATTAAAGATGTGACGATATGTATCGCATATGTAAACGATATGATTGACTATATAGAGCTTGTTTTATCTCAGAGTCAGCTTACTGTATTAAGGTCATTATTGCATAATGACATATTTGTGGCTGCAAAATCACACGTGAGTTGACACTTGGGTTTGTATACCAGAGAGAAGATGCATCATATACCAAAATTATGCCAATATACCATGCATCCTTTAGTGTACATACTCAGAACCATTTGCTTAGGTTGTGAATAACAGGTGAAAAAGATGTAAATAATGTCCAGTGTGTAGCACAGATTGATTGTTTGCTTCATAACACCTAAGTGTATTGTCAGGAGCCATACAGGTAGAAGTTATAAATGGCATGCATATTTTTTTTTAAATCTCAAAGTGATGACTCTCACTGACTTGAGTGGCACTGCCTGGAGAAACACTCCACAAAGTGAAAACGAGCGTATTTTGAATTACCATTTCACATTTTAAAGATTTGCTTACTACAAGGGTTTATTCTTTTTATCGCAAACACATAGTTATGTGTGCTGCTTTTCTTTGGCTCCAATAAATGCGTTCATTCACAGTGTGAGTTTTCTGCGTGAGAATAACCGCATACAGAGTGTAGATACACCATAGCCCATGTAAAGTTGAATCTGATAAAGACAAATGTCTGTTTTTACCAGTGAAATAGGTCTATTTATAGTGTATGTAGTCAATGACAGAGTGCAAGCGTGTGTGTCTAACATAATTAATAATTCAACTTCAGAATTAGCAATACTGTAGTTCTGATGTCATCACTGTCTTGTACCTTGAGGATCAGGACCAAGTCTTTGTGTCAAAGTGTATTCAAGTCCACCACCCCAAGCCTATACAGAATTTAGCAATTTAACCAGCAGTATAGGCCTATATGTGATAATAAAAACAAAGTTACAATGTAATTTCAATTATTTTTGTTACTTTATCTAATTTTAATCAGTTAATCAGGTTTCAATCAGGCATTCATCTTTTTTTTTACTTAATACTTTTAGTCAGCTTGACTGATGAAATTTTAGACTAACGTTAGTTTAATTCTAAATAAGTTTTTTTTTTAAGTGTAATATTATTGTTTAAAACCATCATATTGCAAGTTCAGTATCAAGATGCGTATTGATTCAGGACCTGAGTATACTATTACACCAATAATAATTATGCAAATTAAAATTTATTTAGTTTTATTCAATAAATGAATGTGATAGTGCTGTGACAGTTCACTGTATTGTGAATGAATAAATGATTTTGCATGCAATCTGAATGCATTGTAATTCTCTTGGATTGATTTTCCTTAGTTTTTACTCTGCTTGTCTCCAAATCCTTACACTTGTTTTACCAAGTGAGGTTATAGTGAAGTCTAAATTAGGCATGGGCTGGTATAAGATTCTGACGGTATGATAACCTTGGATAAAAATATCATGGTTTCACGATATAATGGTGTTGTGTTTAATGCTCTAAAATATATTCTTTTTAAATGTCTGGCTGAAAAACAAAACCTTTTTTCCCCTTTGAACACAATATATTTAACTTTGAGAAACATTTAAAATATTTTGGGGCAGTAAACATGTCAGGCTAAATAATTTTAGTGAATCATTGACTTCTGCGGTCTTCATTAGTTTCAAAAACACAGATGTCTTTAAAATGTACACCTAAAAAAACAACAAAAAAGTAAATAGAAATCTTACACATACCTTAGGAACGGTATAGCAGAAAATTTTGGTGGTATGAAAACCTTGACTTTTCCAAACCACGGTATACCTTGAAAACGGTTATCGTCCCATGCCTAGTCCAAATACATTTGACCACATGGATGGCAAATGCCTCAAGAATTGATTCTAGAAAAAGTTCAGACTATTTATCGTCCAGTCATAGATTATGCTATGTTTGTACAAGTTTTGTATCTACTCTGGTTCTCTGCACTCTCAGAAATAAAGGCACACGAGTTGTCACTGGGGTGGTACCTTTTCAAGAGGTACACATTTGTACCTAATGGGTCCATATTAATACCTCAAGGGTACATATTAGTACCTAAAAAGTACAAAAGTGTTCCTCTTTAAAATTTTAGGTACTAATATATACTTTTGAGGTACCAATATGGACCCTTTAGGTACAAATGTGTACCTCTTGAAAAGGTACCACCCCAGTGACAGCTCGTGTACCTTTATTTCTGAGAGTGTGGTCTACTCTGGTATCTACTCTGTTTGTTATAAAATTGTAATGTTATGAAATTATTAAGTGTATTTGTGTACATCTTCAAAAGGAATTTGCGTGTTTGGTTTTTTTCTTTGCAGTCAATATATAACTGCTTCATTTGTAATATTTAATAATCATAATTGTCCGTATGTTTGACCTAAGTTTACACTATAAGAAAGGAGGAATGAATCAAGCTGAATTGGTTGTTTGACAAACACCCGTTATTATCGAAATGTCAGACTCTTGGAAAGCACTCGGTCTTTGTGTTCTCCTATTTGCGAGTGTGTATATATTTTTCTTCTGCATTACCTTTTGTCACTGTTCTTGCTTGGCCGCTCCCCTGCCAATCTTCAACTTCTCAACACTCTCTACCTCTCTCTTTCTCCCTGGGCTGTTTCGTGAGATGTCTGTAAGTTTATATAGGAATCAGTCCAGGATTTTCCTACCAGCTTTTTCTCATTAGAGAATTGGAGGAGACTGGAGAAGTTGAGGGGAATGGCATGAGGCAGGAGAAGTGGGGGAGGGAGAAAGAGAGAGAGAGAGGCAAACTGGGGAAAGTAGGGGTGAGATGCATGTTGGCCCACCTAACCGAATTCCCATGCGGCCTCTGAAGCTCATTACCTCTACCACTTGTGTTTACTTTCTTTTAGCCTTATTACCAGTACAATCTAGCCTTTCCTTTCCCTCTCACACATCCCCCTTCTGCTGCATGCTAAAAACCTAGCACATATTTCTGTTGCTTCATTTGTCATTAGAAAGCACACAAATCTTTATTGCTTTGATGTACCTTATTGATTTGGTTGAACAGCTTTTACACTGATGGTATCAGCCAACTTGAGCTAAATTATTATTGGTCCAGAAGGCAGACGTGTTTATTTGGCTGCATGTTTGTTCATTAGAGGCACAGTTGACGCTGTGACTTAATCTTAATTTGTATGTATGTAAAGGTGTGTGGGATGTCCCGAATCTCATATTATAAGCAATATTATTATAGATCGTGATATGGATATTTTTTTTCATAATGGCTACATTTGTTTTTGGAGCAGCAGTGAATTTTAAGTTGAATTTGTTGTTGTTGAATTTGTTGTTGTTGAATTTTAAGTTGAATTTGTTGTTGTTAAATTTTTATGTTTTGTGTGATTATTTTGTTTGCTTATTTTCTGCTTATTTTCTCATTTTTATGTTTACAGAATAAACAAAATACAGTCATTTGTAAAGGCTCAAACTAATTCTCACTGCAAAGATTGTTGCTTAGTGCTAAAAAGTGCTAATATTCCCAATATAATGTGGATGGATGGATGGATGGATGAATGGGTGGGTGGCTGGATGAATGGATGGATGAATGAATGGGTGGATGAGTGGGTATATATATATATAT
>CAIGQQ010032764.1:0-12709 GCA_903798035.1 Danio albolineatus | reverse complement strand
GTTTAATATATATATATATATATATATATATATATATATATTAAACATTAATAATAATTCTAAGTTTATCCAAGATACTAAATCTGTATCTGAGATATGCTAACTTTAATGTGACCTTCATTAGCCTGATATCATAAAGCCAGTAAATCAAAGAATATTCATTCCACTTGATTCACAGAAAGGTTTTAAATTTTGGCTAAATTATGACTTGGGATTCTGGTTAACATATCAATTAACTGCCATTGGAATCTTTAGCAAATCTAAAAATGATTATACATTTTATATACATGCATGTATAAAAGTTTGGCCAAAACACGCTATTGATTAGTGATTAAAAATGTTCAATGCATGTATTTATTAATGTATTTAATATTGGGCTAAAATAAAAATTTGCTGATAATGTTAATCATTTCTTAATGACTGATTCTTTTCACGTAGAAGTCTGTAAAAAATAATATGGTAAAGTAAACGGTTCTGACTTGTATGTTGTTGATGAATGTTTTCAATATAGTTGGAAAAAATGGCACAGATACCTCCGCACACCTAAACACTAGACTGTGTGCTATCTGCTGTGTGACTTGTCAGGAGGTGAGGCATGCCTGATTGCTTTTGTTGTCCTGTCTGGGTTGTCTGACTGACCGTGCAAATCCCCTTTTTTGGACATGCTTGGCTGGAGGGGTGTGCCGTGGGTGGCATTGATAGACCCCAGGACTGACCCGCATGCTTATCAGCAGCGGTCCTCTCTTCATTGGCACACTTAGAGGCCTGGTGTCATCACAGTCCCAGTCAGTGTCTGGGCAAAGAAAAAAGACATTTCTTACTGGAGATAAAACCTCTTGGGTTATAAATAGCTCTTTAAAGCAAGACACAATTGAACTAATAGTTATCAACAAACTTCAGTTGATTTGAATAAGTTGATTGATTTTTTTCATATTAAAAACTTTCTAAAATGTTGTTTAAATATGCATGAGGCATTCTTTATTAAATATGCTCTAATTTGCATACATTTCTAGCACAAAAATCGAAACAAAGTCAAGTTCAAAATTCTCTTCGTATTTAATGTGAAAAGGATTTTACAGAAATGATGGAATATTTTATTGCACTATAAATCGAACAGGCAGACAATACTATGAAGGGGAAGACAAAACAATGCACAATAAAAAAAGACAAATTATATGAGCATGGATTTAATGTATATGAATAAAACTGAAAGTTTGGTCGTTACAGTTTGGTTACACTTTGTGAAGTTTTACAAACTAATTTCAAGAGGAGCACGTAATATGATTGATCGCGACTGGCCTTTTATCTGTAATCAGCAATAATCCAACAAGATTGATCCAAGCCTACAATAAATAGACCAATTTTGCCCCTACTACCTTATCTTCGTTTTGGAAGAATCCCTCCTTCCACCCCATCTCCTCCTCCTTCTCCCTTTACCAGGGGGAGCTCTCGAGACCTACCTGATCTCAGACCCCCTTATATGCTTATTGACCAGGCAGGAGCCCTGGGCTCAATCATCTCTGAGCTCATGATTCTCTCCTGGGACAGCATACCAAACCTGCTAATAGCGTCAAGCAAAATCTATGTGTGAACTCTTGATAGAATAATGGTCCATAATGGTGTATTTACTAATATTAACTAAGTATGAATAATCATGTAAAGCATTTATTAATCATATTCAACATTACCTAATGTAATATTAAAGTAAACAAATTTTGATTGTTGTTCTTAGTTAATGCACTGTGAGTCAACATCAACTAACATTATTTAGCTTAAGTAACATTAACAATAATGAAGATGAATAAATACCATTATAAATGTATTACTAATTGTTTGTTCATGTTAGTAAGTACATTAACATGAACTAATGGACCATTACTATAAAGTGATACCTAACGTTCTACTAAAGTGAATATTCAAGACTCACTGCAGTAGAAATAAATATTGTTATTAAACAGCCTTTTATAAATATGGATTGTAGCATATTTTGGGTTTACTTACAACAATGCCTTGTAAAAAGTAAAAATCGGTGCAAAAATGGTGCCATAAATCAGAGATATGGTCACATTTTGAATTCCTTCTATGTGAAAAAGTTGAAAACATCTGCTTATGTTTAATGCACACGTGACCCTAAAGAAAAGAAGTAAAGAAAAACGAAAAACCGATGTGACTTGGTTAAAAGGTATCCCATTGTGCTCTAATAATTATTGTCCTGAACTTGTCCAAGCAATCCCCTGCAGCACATGTAATTAAAAATGGCTTCCAGGCGGCACACCTCAATATTCTCTCACCGTATTGCTGCCAACACTTGAAAAGTGAGTGAAGGGGGTGAAAGCCTGGGGAAAACCTTCCCAGAATTCCAGCGCTGTACAGTAATTACAGCGTGAAGCTTCATTGGCTTTTATTGGGATCCATCTTGCCCTCGCCGTCGCTAACAATAAGACAACTTATCAGAGGGAAGTCTCGGTGTCTCGCAGTCCCGCTGCTGCTGCTTCCTGTACTTGATGAAAAGCCACAGTGACATTTACAGCTTCCAAACCATTATAGCTTAATAGCCATGGGTGATGCCGTCCTTGCGGGCAACAAATAAGCCGGACGAATTCGGGAGCTTCCGCGTTACGTTTGAATGTCATGCCGTCACCTGAACGGGCCCGAGCGGTAATGCGAGCGACAGAGAGAAAGCAATAAAAAGAGAAACTTTAACCTTTTACTGCTGCGAGCAGGAGGAAGTTAGTCGTGTAGATTTGCCGATTATGACAAGACAAAGCGGTCACAGACAGTGGTGTCCTGTTTGTCTGTGTGTGGCTGTCACAAAGAACCAGGCTGCTTGCTGTTCAATGTCTTTTGGCCTGGATTTAAAAACCGCTCGTTTGCGCTGAAATGTTTTTCTCAAGAATATGTTACTGGTTTCGCTTACAATAATAACATATAAATTGAAATGTAGTAGGGCTGCACAATAGATCGTTTCATCATCGATATTGCAGTCTGTGCATTCGCAATAGTCACAAGCTTGTAAATTACATTTGATTATTCAATAATGTAGGGCTGGGACAAAATATTGATATGCTGATTTATCGTGATTATTACTCCTCCGCAATACATTATTGAAGTAGCAAAGTATCATAATGACGGATCGAAAACACATCAATGTTGCAATTTCACAAAATATACGTGCCGGTAATAAAAGAAGTACAACTTTGATGCATTTTCCCCCCTTTATTTATAAATATCAAGATATATTGTGGATGGTTTTCTGATCTATCATTGTCGTCATTGTCATTATTGGGGGCAAAAATATCATGATAATATCGTATCGTATTTCCGTACCTGAACATCTGACCACTTATTTCAATTTATTTTTGGTCTATCTTATTTATTTATGTTTGCAATTTCTCTACAAGATTATTCAATCAATCTTAGTGAAGTTTATTTATAAACTAATTTCCAGAGGATCACGTGCTTATGATTGCTTGCGGCTGGTCTTACATTATCCAATTTATGATTCGCTAATCAGATAACTCCTAAGCCACTATAAATACCCTTTAAGTTCCATATCACAGCCTGCTTCAGTTTGAAGAGTCCCCTCTTCCACCCCTACTCCTCCTCCTTTTCTAGATGGCACGGTGGGCCAGTGGTTAGCACTGTTGCCTCACAGCAAGAACGTCAATGGTTCTAGTCCTTACAAAACCAGCTGATGTTTCTGTGTAGAGTTTACACATTCTCCCCATGCTCACGTGGGTTTCCCCTGGGTTGCCCGGTTTGCTCCCACCGTCCGAAAACATGCAACTTAAGTAACTTACTAATCCAAATCGGCACCATAGACATGCTCCTAGTAAGTAGTTATCTCTTAAGAGCAATCACTATCTGTTCATTAGCTATTACAGCAGGGGAGTTCTCAAGATCCATTTGAGCTCAAACTCTCCTCTTGCGAACAGGAGGTAGCCCCGGGCTTGAGGATTTTATGAGCTCAGGGTTCTCTCCCTGGACAGCATGCCAAACAAGCTTTATAATCAATCATCAGCTAGTGTGCAAGTGTGAACTCTTGAAATGAATGATTTCATTAAAAATAGAGCTATTCAAGACATCTGCCGAAATTTTGTTCGTATTGCAATGTATACCGTAGTAAAATAAAATATCACAATGTCATATTTTTCCAATATCGTGCAGCCCCAAAATGTAGTGTAATCTCTAAACCACATTTTGAGGGACAAATGCGTACTAAGACAAATTCTAGGTATTGAACAAGCAGGTTATAAGTTGATAAATGTTACTGACTTTATATGCTGAAAAAAACCCTCAAGAATGATAATAATTGCACACAGTGTGAAGAGAATCCTGACTAGTTAGTTGTCAAATCATACATTAGGCAGTATATTAAATACATGATCAATGGTAATGAATGAATGAATGAACGTTGGCAATGTTATGGATAATTATATGAATTAATTACATCAGTTAACTTGACGTTCCCAAATGGGTCCTCATGCTTGTTTTTATATGAATAATATGTGTAAGGTTTTAAACCGAGTTAAATTATGCCATTAATTCAAACATATTATTTTAGTTGAACTTTCTTTCCAACTGTTGAATCTATCTCTAAACTAAATTTGATCCCTCAGGCATAACTTTGGCATCATCTACCAATCCATGGTTTAACGAAACATTGTAGAAATATGACACAGCAAAATTAAATTTACTAAGATTAAATGTATTAATCAAGGTTGTTGCGTCATCACATAGAAATGTATGTATTGACTAATTCTCTAACGTGTAAATTTTTATTTATTTATTTATTTACTTATTTATTTTGCAGAAATAAAATTGTCCCATCTATTAATTACAGTAAATAATGTAGCTTAAGTTTTGCTTTTGATCTGTTACGTTTGGTTAAAGGATATTTTAAGCGTCTTCCCTCAAGGCCTTGCACACACACAAAAATGAACAAGGCTGTCTGTAATCTGGCCTAGATTAAGCTTTGCTGTCAGGCTTCCCCCACATATTTTTTGACTTTTTATACGGTTTCGTTTTTCACCCCCTTTTTTCCCTCCTAGCCCCCCGTGTTTTATTGCAGATTCATTGCGGGGTTGCAATTTTGTTGGTCGGACTTGTTGTGGACATCTGGGAGCGAGTTTTAATGTTGGGTTCTTTACATTAGGCTGGAGATGCAGTGGATATATACTGTACAGTATTGGCTGTGTGTGTGTTTTTGCTGATAGAGCTGTCTTGTGAGTACGTGTTGCTGTCACACTGAGTCAGGGGGAGTGGGGGAGACACAGCCCTCGTGGTTTTCGTGTCTCTTGTTAACATTTTTTGTTCAGGATTTCCTACAAGATGTGGCTACAAAAACAGTTCCAGACCCCCTCCACATCTCCCACTTGCTCCCTCCCTCTCTCAGAAGACAAAAAAATACAGAAAAAAAGAAAAGGGGAAATCTGCTTTTAATTTAAATGCAAGCAGCAGTACGCTAGAGTTATCCGGGTCCTAAAGTCCTCCCGTAGCAGGAAAGCAGAAATTAAATTCTTTTTAAAATACTTAAAAATATATTATATATATATATAGCTTTTTTTAAAGCCCTTCTGTGTTCATATACATTATATATCATGAGCATTATTTGTATTATGTTATAGTTTTTATTATTTTGAAAAAACGTTTTATTTTTATTTATTTTATATTTTTTGGTATTGATCATAATTTTTGTGCATTAGCTTTCATTTTATTTTATTATTTTGTTTACAATTTATTTATTATATTTTTATTTTATTTATTATATTATATTGCGTTATGCTATTTTAAATTGTTAAGGGTTAGGGATTTCACATCATTTTAAGTCATTAATATTTTTTTCATCAGAAAATTAGTTACTTTATTATATTATATATATTGCCATTTTACAGCCTTTCCGTGTTCATATACATTATGAATCATGATAATTATTTGTATTATCTAATAGTTTTTATTATTTTGAAAAACATTTTTATTATTTTTTGTTTGGGTTTTGATGATTGTGTTACGTTAGCTTAAACTTTATTTTATTACTTTGTTTACATTTTATTTATTATATATATATTTATATTTATTTTATTATATTGAATTATATTATATTGAATTGTTTAGGGTTAGGCATTTCACATCATTTTTCAGCCATCATTTATTTAATTTTTTTCAGAAAAATACCATTATCAACTAATTATTTCATTCATTCATTCATTTTCTTTTTGGCTTAGTCCCTTTATTAATCCGGGGTCGCCACAGCGGAATGAACCGCCAACTTATCCAGCATTTGTTTTACGCAGCGGATGCCCTTCCAGCCACAACCCATCTCTGGGAAACCCATCCATACATTCTCATTCACACACATACACTATGGCCAATTTAGCTTACCCAATTCACCTGTGCCGCATGTCTTTGGACTGTGGGGGAAACCGGAGCACCCGGAGGAAACCCACGCAACCACGGGGAGAACATGCAAACTCCACACAGAAATGCCAACTGGCCCAGCCGGGGATCGAACCAGCGACCTTCTTGCTGTGAGGCGAACGTGCTACTCACTACGCCACCGTGGCGCGCCCAAAACTAATTATTTACTTTGTTATATTATATATTGACATTTTACGGCCCTTCTGTGTTTATATACTTTATGCATTATGAGCATTATTTGTATTATGTTAGAGTGTTTATTATTTTGAACTAATTTATTGTAATTTTTTGTTTTGGTTTTGATGATTTTTTGTACTTTAGCTTAAACTTTATTTTATTATTTTGCTTTAATTTTATTTTGGTAGCAAGGCAAGTATTTAAGTCAAGGCAGTTTTTCATCTAAAACTCCTATATTCTGTATTTTACAACATATTTTACAAACACTATTGGTTGGGTTTAGGGAAGAAGGAGGGTGGGTCAGTCGATCAGTCAGTTAGTCAGTCAGTTTACCTTGGCCTCTGGTGGATTACGTGAGAAAAGCAGGCATACATGGCACTCGCGGGAGAACTTTGAGATGTCAAAAAGCATACACAGTGGCATCTAGTGGATTTACCAAAACAAAAACATAGCTCTTGGGACATATTTGGCGCTCTCTAGGAATATATATAACGGTACCTTTTCAGAATGAGCCTGGGTTAGTATTTTAGCTTTACCCATGTTGAACGTGTATGATATATTAAATATTAGGCCAGCTAAATGTTTGAATATTTTTTGAATAATAATAATTCAGTTTGAATAAATAGCATTCCTGGTGTTATTTGTGAAGCTGCGCATAAATCATTTGTACACAAATTCTATCTGAAAGTGTGTTATGTAAATTTTCATGGCTGAAATCAAATGGCTCACACAAACTTGAATTTTCATACAATTGTGAATGATTTCTCCTCATGCTCGTTTTTTACAACAACTTCAAGTGGGTCACAGAGATTTACCCCATCGACTATCAGAGAAAGCAGCTTGGTATTTAAAGTGAAGGAGTTGAAGAAGCCCTCGAGTGGCAGTGGCCAGCGGATGTGAGCGTGAATAATGAAGAGGACAGCGTGGAACAGGCAGATGCTGAAGTGACAAGTCGTGTGTTAGATGAGTTCCTACAACCGAGCCTGTAGAGGGTATCGTATTTTACAACCACCCAACCTCCCCTAATGACATTAACTTGATATGTGTCCGCTTACATCCTTGTCCTTGTGAATCATCCATAACATCAAGGCCTTCAGAGGTTACAGCTACTGAGATGCACGGTGACATCTTCAATATTTCCAGCGTTAAATCACGCATGCACAGGGAGCGTTCTTTGATACTTTAAAACAAGCAAACAGCCTGTCAGAGGAGATGAAAAAGGCCACAGTCTCAGAGTGTTGTACACACACACACTGTCTCATGGGAGGCAAATGAGCGCCTTGGCCTCAGACTGGCTCACACCACATCATTTATCTTGTCGTGTGGAGTGTAATCATCGGAGGGCTCGGGCGGTCTGTGTCCGGGGAACACCCCAGGGGTCCTCGCTGGTGGATACGCTGACCTGGAAGAGAGCCGAGGTGCTGTGGCCGTCTGATCGCTGAGGAAGATGTCAAATTATCAAATTACTTGCAGCACAATATGGGGTGTCAACTGACAAACTTTGGAAATCTTGTAATTCATCTGGTCTCTGCTGTAACTGCGCTGCGATGCTAGAAAAAGGTGTATTTCCCTAATGGGGCTATTTAAAGGTCCCATGAAATTAAAATAAAGTTTTTTTAGATGTTTTGTCAGTATTGTAAGATGCCTATTAGCTAGTGGGCTCCAAAACAGTGCCAAAATTTGCGTTTAGAAAATATACCGATATGCAGCAGTCCCTTGTTATTCGCGGGTATTATGTTCTAAAAATAACCTGCGATAGCTGAGGTAATAATTGTGAGTTTTTACAATTATTATAGATGTTTTAAAACCCCTTACTTCACACTTTATACACTTTTCTCAGACAAGCATTAACATTTCAGCACTTTTCTCTATTGTTTAAACACTCTCAAAGTTCAACCTTTCATAGAAAAATAGATCCACTATTATAGAATGGAACCTAAGATCAAAACATGTTGTCAGGAGCAAACATTCATTGCCAGACAGCTGCTGACTTGCGGCGTCGGTGTGTGTACCCTGATATAAACCTATGTTTACAATTTTAAAATGCATGGCACTGTGTGGCACAGTGCATCCGGTGTGTCACCCCCTTTAAGATGGTCTTTCTGCGGACAGTTACAACTTAAAAAAAAAATAAAAATAAATAAAATTATGCTCGTTGAAACTCACGCTACTAGCGATCTGTGATTTATGTTAACTTGGCAAGCTGAGCACATTCTGTATTGTGCAGGAGACATGGTGGATATTGATCGACAATGGTCTACAGCCAATCAGGACGCAGAACACAATGTGCCGTAAAAATAATAATGAAAATAAGCAGGTCAAATTGCACAAAAAAAATTCAGCAAAACTGCCAGACCATGAAAGGTGAATTGCGTTATAGTGAGGGACCTCTGTAAACATGTAAAGCTGTATTTTGTCGCTTGCTGCCTAAATGGATCAATGGTTTTAGTTACGTTAGGGTTGGGTGATGTCGACCAATTTGGCATTGTACGATCTCTAATGTGAAACATTGCTATGGCATCATCATCATCATAGGCATCGGTGAATTAATTATTTATGAACAATTCATTAATTCATAACAATTAATTATTTTTAGCCTATCGTTTCAGCTACCTGACTCGCATGGTCTTTGCTTTACCCATAACCAAATCATACATAAATAAAAAATAGGCAGAGTGATCTGTGTCGCTATAATGTCGTCGACAAACTCAGTTTGCCAACCAACAGTATCTGAGGTTTTCACTAACATTACAAAGTACAAACGTGAAAGTGAAAGATTAAAACAGTGTACTGACGCTGTGACACGTTACCTGATAGATTCAAAAGGCCGAAGAGTCCTTAGATAGAGACAAGATAAATTACATATCACGTTTAACAATTATAGTGAGATCTCTGTTTTTTTTTTTTTTTGCTCAAAGCACCGACTGACTGCCTGGAGATTATGCTAGAGCATATGACAGTGAGTGTGTGTATGTGTATGTGTATGTGTATGTCTGTGGTCACATGAGGTGCCATGTGGACGGAGGGCTGCTCAGAAATGCTAGATGAAATGCCAGTGTGGATGTGGATCGTTTTGGTTCTAAAATGCCATTTTAAAACTGACGTGTTAGTGTAAACGGGGCCTAAGTGTGTGTTTTTCGCAAGCGGGTTACTGCTGCGACGGGGGCGGGGCAGAGGATCGTGATGCCAGCCCAGCATCGTGATTTTGTTCGGTCATTGCCGATAGACGTTGGCTTCATATATCGACCCAACCCTAATTCACGTCACCTCATACTTAAGTTTCTCATCAAATCATAACCAACCAAATGCTCTAATATCTGACATGCCTCACCCCCTTCAAGACGCTTCTCATTTGCTTTTAATTTGATGCACTTGAGCACAACCACTCTCACTGGCAGAGTGATGATAAAGCAAAATGCTACTGGCTGTTTTTTAAAAAGGGGAGGGGCTACACGATGTCCCATCCTCTCTTCGTCTTTCAGTTGAGATTATGTCAAACATGGAATAAAACTGCATATTTCACAACACTTCACAGGACCTTTAAAAATAACAAGATATCCTAAGGGTTTTCTGGGTATGTAAAAACGATCTATTTTTAATAAAAACTAGCTGTTTTCTTTTGAATTTTAAAAATGGTTTCTGGTAGAGAACAATTTTTGCTTGTGCGGATCTACAAAAATGACTGAAGTGCTGTGTGATTCATGCCAGGCCAGTAGTTGGCAGTACTTTTTAAACAACATTCCTGTGCACATATTTTTCTGTAGTCCTTCTAGTACTTCTGTGTGGCTATATTAATCTTATTCTGCAATGTGGAAGTGTGCTTGTTTTTGCAATTGCTTTAGTTGTTTAGTTGCCTATGGGAGAAATGACTAGGAATAATAAATGGCAGAAAACTGTCAAACTACTTGCTCAACATGACTCTACATCCATAACAGTAGAATAATATAAGAACAATTCAGTTTGCAACATCAACAAGCAGCATAGCTGTTTTTAATGTCTAAAAATCAATGGAAGTGAATGAGACTGAAATTCTCAGACCAAAAATATTCCAATGGCTGCACCCACTCCAACATGAATGATAAGGTCATCACACCGAAAGGAATTGCATTTTTTTTTTTTTATGAACCACACATCCTTTGTTACAACAAATAGAATGGCATACTGTAATACTCACTTTTTTGCCAAACAAAATCTGACAATTAGTATGAAATAAAAAAGAAAGAAAGACAGTTTCATCAAATGAAAGCCTAAAGTATTGTTATGGTAAATTATAAAATAAATGTGTATAATTGTAATTATTTTGATACATCATTTATATTTAAGTTTATATTTAATATATCGATTGATTGATTTAACTGCAAATCTAAAAACATGCACTTTATAAATACGCTAAAATAATATAATAGGGTATAAGTAATAGAGTAATATTTAAAGCATGGTAGAATGCTGTTCTGCCCATAAGGTAAAGATTTTCTCTCACGTTGGTCTTTTTTTATTTATTTATGTTTTAATTATTGGTTTACTAGTTAAAGACTGGGTTTAAAAGCTTTTTCTGTCATTAAACATGCTATTTAATTGATAACTTTTACTCCGTTTATCTGCTAATTATATAACAATACTGTGTCTTAAACCATAGTGGACCCTGAGTAGTCTTTCAGTAACTGAACAGTGGGTGTATAACAATTGCACACTGCTAGCAACTAGATAATGCTCTCATGCACTCAGTGAATTGCACTGAACAAAATTCTGCATCTCATTGTCTGAAGCATTTCCTACATACTGTCTGAATTTGTTTGTTTTTCAAACAAATTTGCATTCTCATTCAGTAGACTAAGTGAATAAGTCTAAGGGTGTGACTACTAAACTCTCTGTTATTTTCATAAGTAGTGAATTGTATTGATTACTGTAGCAACCTTACCTCACATACCTCACAGTCCAAGAAAATTCCAGCATGCCTTGAACCATAAAAAAAGATCAAATCTGCAATTCAGATGCAGCCCATGTGACTCACTCCCTCTCCAGCCACATAAATCCCATGAAGACAAATGGATGGCTGAGCAGCTTTTCAAGTGTCTCGGTCGCTAAATAAATCATATTCTCTTTAGTGTTCATTACTAGTGTTTAATTGCTATGCTCATTTGCTTTAGTGGTTAGGAGGTTCCGTGGGCTTTCCAGAATAATGAGGACTGCCCTTAATAGTCGTGGGCAAAATCGTGGTAAATGGTAATCGGATCACCTGTCTTCTCTATTGACACATCCTTGTACTTGATGCTTGATAAAGTCCACAGTTAATTACTTGCTGAAAAGTGCAATGAAAAAACAAGAGCTTGTACAAAGCATGCGCGTGAATTATTTAGTTAGCAGCCAGTTCCCTTTAGGAGATCTGGCCACACAATGAGCAGGGCAATAGATTGTGCACTTGGCAGCATCTTTAGACATTGCATTAGGCATATGGTGTTTATGTTGTTGTTGTTGTTTTTTGGGTGTGAGGAGGCCTTTTAGATTTGATCTTTAATCAAGTTTGTTTTTTTCATTTTAGTGTGTATCTATAGTTGTATTTACTGGTAACCTTTTTTTTTTTTGCTATTTCGTGAAATCTCTTTAGTGAATAATTTTAAATATTTAGGGACCTTCTTCTTCTTCTTCTTCTTCTTCTCTGGAATTAATCACATTTTTGAGGGTTTAAACATGCTCAAACTCACAAAACTTTCCACACATGCCAAAAGTAGCGACAATGCAGGGGCGCCGCTAGGAGGGGAAAAGTTAGGATGATTCTAAGGGCCCAAGCAGTTTTGGGGCCCCCAGAGATAATATAAGGGGCCCTAATGACAAAAGTTGCCATAGGGCACCTGCCAGCCAGCAGCGCCCCTGCGACAATGTATGTTTGTTGTGGGTTTCAGAAGTAAGTGTGGCAAAATGGTTCGACAACGGCACCTGTGGACTTTTGATGGAATGGCCCCTAAGCTACATTTCACGCAGATGTACGGAAAATGGCACACACATCAAATATTCCAGTACCTACAAAAAAAATCTCAAACATAACAGGAAGTCAGATATTTTTTACTTCCTCTGCCAAAAAAAGTGCAATTTTTGCCATTACCAAGCATTGTATTTT
>CAIGQQ010032763.1:11506-24092 GCA_903798035.1 Danio albolineatus | reverse complement strand
TAATAATATAATAATAATAATAATAATAATAATATATAATAATATGATAATAATATATAATAATAATAATAATAATATATTATAATAATATAATAATAATAATAATAATAAATAATAATAATAATATATAATATAATAATAATAATAATAATAATAATAATAATAATATCAATATAATAATAATAATATAATAATAATATAATGTAGTAATAATGATAATAATATAATATTAAATATAATATAATATAATATAATATAATATAATATAATAATAAATATTAGTAGTATCATTGCATTGCATATGTATTAATATACACATGAGTTAATTGCTTGTGTTGTCTAAAAGGAATATATTTGTCAAATGATATTGCAATTGTTTTATTTTTATACATAAAAATGCTGATAATAATTAAAATTTTATTATTTGAAATTATCTGGCTTTTGCAGAATTAAATATATATTCTTATGAATGAAACGGTAAACATTGACATATTAAAAAACTATAAATATAAAAAATGGCTTATATACCAAAATGTAGGCTATTTTCTGAAGATTGTTTTTTCATAGTCTGTTAAAAGTCAACATTGATTTCGTGTTGCCTAAAATAAACACGTAAATATGCCTAAAAACATGGTGCTTTTTGCGTATTTTGTGCACAAAAAAGCTGACAATGTTTTAAAATGTGCATTACTTTATTTTGACTCAATGTTATAACTAAGTATTGACACACTTTAGGTCTTTTTACACATGCAGTGTCTCCTCAGCAGATTTACTGATGTCCCTGCTGGGGGAAAACAACAAGTAAAAGAATGTTGCATGGTGTTTTCATGTCATCTGTCTCTCGGTAATGATCAAACTACACCTTCAGTGCAGGTTACAGAGGTGAAGTCAGTCTGACCTGCTGCTGTGCTGGAGCTGCTGTAGTGTCGGCTGTCTCCAGCAGATGGACTCGTCGTCTTTAACATGAAGCTGGAAAACCCATATTCATTAAATCATGGAACACATCTGTTAGTTTCATTTGATAAACATTAAAACAAACAAGTCCAATAAGACTGATTCATACATATAATTTATATTCATTCATTCATTTTCCTTTAGCTTAGTTCCTTGTTTATCAGGGGTCACCACAGTGGAATGAACCGCTAACTATTCCAGTAAATGTTTTACACAGCGGATGTCCTTCCAGCAGCAACCCAGTACTGGGAAACACCCATACACTCTCATTCTCATTCACACACTCATACACTACGACCAATTTAGTTGATCAGTTCCCCTATAGTGCATGTGTTTGGACTGTGGGGGAAACCGGAGCACCCGGAGGAAACCCACACCAACACGGGGAGAACATGCAGACTCCACACAGAAACACCAACTGACCCAGCCGAGACTCGAACCAGAGACCTTCTAGCTGTGAGGCCACCCACAGAATAGACTTGAGGACTGAGGTGTATCTGCTTTATTTCAGAGCTTTGGTGAAGACGGATCATTGTTGACCCTCAGGATGAACTGTGTTTTCATGATTATAAGAAAAGCTGAGGCTCGAACCAGCAACCTTCTTACTGCGAAATGAAAATGCTAACCTTTGAGCCACCATGCCCCAGATTAAACAATATAATAATATTTAAAAAGTCACCTATATACTGGGTGACCTGAGGGAGATCAAACTCATTCATTCATTTTCTTGTCGGCTTAGTCCCTTTATTAATCTGGGATCGCCACAGCGGAATGAACCGCCAACTTATCCAGCATATGTTTTACACAGCGGATGCCCTTCCAGCTGCAATCCATCTCTAGGAAACACCCAAACACACTCATTCACACTCATACACTACGGACAATTTAGCAATTCCCCAATAGCGCATGTGTTTGGACTGAAACCGGAGCACCCGGAGGAAACCCACACCAACACGGGGAGAACATGCAGACTCCACACAGAAACACCAACTGACCCAGCAGAGACTCAAACCAGTGACCTTCTTACTGTGAGGCCACAGTGCTAACCACTAAGCCACCGTGGTTTGATATCATAACAGTGTAATTCCCAAGTGCTTCATTTAAACCCATTCAGATGCTCTATCAGTATTGGACACTTGAGTGATGTAATCAATGACGTACACCCGAGGGAACGAGACAGAGGGGTGTAAAACTGTACTGGAGAGCAACCCCAGTGGTCTCCGTCTGGCTGGGTCATTATCAGCCAATCATCACCTGTCCTCCAGAACCGCCTGACATCGTTACTCCTGTGGAGACTTTCACACAGCTGATTGTTCCTGCTCATTTCTGCTCAGGAGCTGACGGCTGCTAACAATGCAGGAAACTTTTCACCAGCACAAACCGGCTTCCGGTAAACCATCAGTGTGTGTTTGGGAATAAGTGCTAAACGAGAACTCTGCTGAACTCTGTGTGCTCCTGCATCCCGTCCTCACGAATGAAACCACAGGCATTTCAGCAGGAGAACCAGTGCAGCTTTGACCGTGAAAACACTTCTGTGCTCAATCCTCAAGATATTTATTTACTTCTGCTTCATATTTAGAAAAATAAACCATATTATTAAAAACAATTCACAACTTCAATTTCAAATTTCATTCATATATTTATATATATATACACACACTACCGTCAGTACGATTTTAAATGTTTTAAAATGAGCTTCTGCTCAGCAAGGCTGCCTTTATCTCATCATAAATACAGTACAGATTGTGAAATAGTGAAATGTTATAGCACTATACAATAACTGATCAAGAGTAGATTATTATTTAACTTAATCATTTATTCCAGTGATTTTAAAGATGAATGTTCAGCTTCATTACTGCAGTCTTCAGAGTCACACGACCCTTCAGAAATCACTCTCATATTAGTTATTATTATTATTAATGGTAATAGTAATAAAAGCAATGACTGGAGTAATAATTTCATTTGAAACTACACACAATAAGAAAGCAGTTATTTACAACTGTAATAAATATTTACATTTATTTTACATTTATTTACATTTAATAGATGCAGCCGTGATGAACAGAATAGTTTTCTTTAAAAAAGAAAAAACATGACAAAAATAATAAAACTGACCCCAAACTGTTGACCGGTACATTCTCAGAAATAAAGGTATTTTTCAAAAGGTACACATTTGTACATAAAAGGTCCATATAGGTACCGCAAACGTATATACAGATATGGCTTTTGAGAGCGCGCGTTTTTCACCCGCAGTACTGCAATTCGTCATTCAGAGTCACACAGAATACTGTGGTATTAAAAGCCAGCTTTTCATTTAAAAAAAAAAAAAAACATGTCTGTGCTTTACACAATAGCCACCAGGTGGCGCAAGGAACAACCGCCTTTCCATTGTCTCAGTTGTCATGATGCGTGCGTCAAAAACACGTTTACAAAACCTAATATTGGTAAGTAAAGGGTTTTCAAATTATAACTAAATATTAATTAAATGCATAATGTAGACAGAGTAGGCTATATTGGCTATTTCATTATTTTTTTAATATTCTACTTCAGGCCGGATCATGAAGAGTTTTCAGTTCGGGATTTATATTAGAGTAGCCTTATAAAAATGTTTAGTTAGACACTGCACAGTCCCACTGTCACGTCCCCAGTCCGTCACTCTCCTTCCCATTCACCTAGACCGTCCTCCAGCCGTGCACAATCTCCCGAGTACTGATTACCACCTGTTACCACTTTAGCCTCACCCATATAAGCTCCCTTCATCTTCACTTTCTTCGTCGAGTATCGCACATCCACACATGGACACGATCACCCAAGCCTTCCTACAACCTCTCCTGAACTCCCTCCTGTGCTCCGCTATCGCTCCGCATCAGCTAAGCCTGGATCTTCGTCTTCAGCCTCCACTCAGGGAAGTGACTATCTTACTCGCCTGTCTGGATCCCCATTCCTAAAGACTGCCTTTGCCTTACATACTACGTATGTTTCTGATGTTACAGTAATAAATATACTGTTTACTACATCTGCCTTCCTCTGATCGTGACACCCACAGTATTCTACACTATAATAAATATAATTTATTATATTCAGTATTAATAATATTATTAAAAGCTATACAATTTACAAAACGCAGAATCTTTTTGAATGCTTTCATTTTTAAATCGCTAAAGCGCACATTAACAGTTGGGAAAATATTTTTAAAGTACTTGTAAATAACTTGCGGAAAGGATCAAAGCAAAAGCAGGATCTTCATCATTCTTCATAATTTAACTCATACATGCAGCAACTTATTTTGCGCCATATAGAGTTGCTTTAAAATGGTAACAGTTGAGGAATATTATCACACCAGTCAATATTATTACTGAAATTAATTTAAAAACTGAATAAATATATATTTACACACATTTACACCAGTGAATAAGCAGAATGATGGGCTAAAAACCTGCCGAATTCTGCACGCACAGATTCCGTGTGGGCCTGCATATATAAAATGATACTCCTGTATTTATAGTATGATTAAAAATATATTTTCTTAACTTTATTTAGTTTTAGCCATTTTACTACAACATTCGTCGTAATTTGTTAAATGCTGTTTTTATACAATGCGAATACACTTGCAATACAAACCATAACTAAACAACAAATCATTCCTTTGATAACTGGAAAGAAACATTTTAATCGGTTTACAATGTACTAATGGACCTATTTTATGGGCTTCATTGGTGTATTAGCACCTAAGAATTTTAAGAGGAAGACTTTTATACTTTTTAGGTATACTGATATATACCCTTGAGGAATTAATGTGGACATTTTAGGTACAAATTTGTACCTTTTGGAAAGTGTAGTTTATATTTACACTACAAAAATGGTCTAAATATTTATAAAAATGGTTGTCAATTTTTAATTGTCAAGCTGTGGTCACACTGCACTGTTCTCCCCATAGACTTCCATTCATACGCACACGAATGCATCAGACCGGAAACGTAAGATCGTGCGGCAAATTTTGCGGTTCGCTGCGTTGCAAAATTCAAGCTTGGTGAACTCTGACCTGCGAAATCGCATCATATGACTGCGTGAGACCAATCGAGGATCAAAACATGACCTCACTTGACAGAAATTTTGTTGTATGGAGCAATCGCTCGCTTTTTAAACGTCTAATCATCATGTTTAATCCCGCACCTGGCACCCACAATCACCCGCACACTATAAAGATTCACCTCATTCAGTCACTCACCGGCTGGAATCAACGTCAGATGCTCTTCCTCAACGGCTCTCCTGATTTCTCCTGTGCTCTTCCGTGGATGTCCCCTTTCCTGTGGATGCAAATCAGCCTGCTTAAGGGAAGTGTTTAAAAGTGTGTTGGTGCTTACCGAAGAACTGAACTTACTGTATTGAACTGTGTGAGATCACGCTCTGCTTCACCACTCACCTCCTTCACTCAGGTGTTGTTGCTTCGCTCGAATAAATACCCTAAAGATTTAACCTCCTTTGCCTTCCCTAGCCGTGACATTAAGGTGTTTTGAGTAATAATAAAAAAAAAAACTGCTAATTTAAAAATATATATATTATTTCAGAATCTCAAGTATCTACGTGACTGTTAGTAATCCATTCTTAAAATATTTATTCTTGCTTCATGAAGCTTATAAGAAAAATAAACTTTATTATTAGTTTACAAAACATAATTTTGTTTTCATATTTACCATTTTTTTGGTGTTCATAAGTCATTTTGTTCAAATATTTGCATTTTTATTGTATTTATTTTATTGCTTCATACAGATATTTATTAATATAAATAAAATAAACTGTATTATTACAAACAGTGCGTCCCGGTGGCACAGTGGGTAACACAGTCGCCCCACAGCTGTCTCATTCCGCTGTGGCGACCCCAGATTAATAAAAGGACGAAGCTGAAAAGAAAATGAATGAATGAATATTATTATTACTATTTTATTTAATTTTTGCTTGATACATTAACTATTAGGAAAATAAACTATATATTATTACAAACAGTTCAGGGATTCTGTTCTAATATTAAATATTACATTTGTTATTTAATTTCATTATTATTTCATTTATTTTAATTCATGTAATATTTGTTTAAATATATATTTGAAAAAATGGTTGTGTAAGATGTTTTGTTAATGAGAAATCAATAAAAATTATTTTAATTTATAAATAAAGGTAACACTTTATAATCAGGTTGTATTAGTTAATGCATTTACTAACATGAACAATGAACAGTACATTTATTACAGTATTTGTTCATGTTAGTTAATGGAAATACAGTTGTTCAATGTTAGTTAACTCACGGTGCATTAACTAATGCTAACCAGCATGAATTTGGATGTATGCATTAGTAAATGTTGAACTATGATTAATTAAGTAATGTTCATTATTAGTTCATGTTAGTAAATACATTAACTAATGAAACTTTACTGTAA
Organism: Danio albolineatus; assembly: GCA_903798035.1. Lineage (NCBI taxonomy): Eukaryota > Metazoa > Chordata > Actinopteri > Cypriniformes > Danionidae > Danio > Danio albolineatus. Next base: position 17,703 of record CAIGQQ010032763.1, on the reverse strand, counting down.
AGTTCAAACAGAGACTGTTAATAACCCATTTAAAAGAAAATGTCAAAATAAATGAGCTTTTTTAAGTTGACTCTGTGTGTTTTTGTAATCGAGTACTCTGCTGAACCCTATGTGGTCCTTTCTCATCGTTACTAATGAAATCACAGGCAGGAGAACGAGCGCGGCTTTGACCATTAAAGCACTCCTGAACTTCAGGCCATCTGTAGCGTCAGCTCCTCTGACAGTAATAATACGCCTCTACAGCTTCATCCTCGATCAATAGCATGACGTGCAGTGTGTCGAAGCGTCCGGCTGGGATTTCGTGACATTCAGCACCGCAGATGTTTTGTGGTTATGTCTGCGCGATCATGTGTTTATGATGTTTGTTCATTTCAGCTCAGATGAGAAGAGCTGGTCTCCTAAAAGCCCTTCAGACGCTCACAGCGGCGGCATCTGTGGAGAACACACTCAGATTTAGAGCGTACACACACCGTTCACAACATCTGCGCTCATTTGTATGTTCTGAGCTAAGGTAAATATCCAGAATAAAAGAACTGGGAATGATGTCGTACACTCCAGGGTGTCTGCAGACTTCATCAAGTCAAGTTTAAGATGGTAAAGACTTTTTAAAGACCATTATAAGTGAAATTTCAGGCTTACAGTGCATGGGGACAGTATTCACAGCGCTTCACTGTTTCCACATGTGTTTATGTTAGAGCCTCATTCCAAAATGGATTAAATTGATTGATTTCCTCAACATTCTACACACAATCCCCCATAATGACCATGTGGAGAAAGAGTTTCTGAAATTGTTGTAGATCTATTAATAATAAACACCTGCAGAATCACATGTACATCAGTGTTCACAGCCTCTGCTCTGCTTTGTTGATGCATCTTTGGCGGTGATTACAGCCTCGAGTCTTTCTGAATATGATGCCACAAGCTTGGCTCAGCTGTCTTTGGCAATGTTCGCCCATTCCTCTTTGCAGCACCTCTCCAGCTCTATCAGGTTGGATGGGAAGCGACGGTGTACAGCCGTTTTCAGATCTCTCCAGAGATGTTCAATAGGGTTTAGGTCTGGGCTCTGGCTGGGCCACTCAATGACATTCACCGAGTCATCGTGTAGCCGCTCCATTGATATTCTGGCGGTGTGCTTTGGGTCATTGTCCTGCTGGAAGATGAACCGTTGCCCCAGTCTGAGGAGCACTCTGAAGCAGGTCTTCATTCAGGATGTCTCTGTACATCGCTGCGTTCATCTTTCCCTCTATCCTGACTAGTCTTCCAGATCCTGCTGCTGAAGAACATCCCCACAGCCTGATGCTGCCACCACCATACTTCACTGTAGGGATGGTGTTAGCCTGGTGATGAGCGCTGCCACACGTAACGCCTGGCGTTCACTCCAGAGAGTTCAGTTTGAGTCTCCTCAGACCAGTATAGTGTCTGATGGTCTGAGAGTCCTTCAGACGCAAACTCCAGGCTGAGGAGAGGCTTCCGTCTGGCCGCTCTACCATACAGGCCTGATTGGTGGATCGCTGCACAGATGGTTGTCCTTCTGTAAGGTTCTCCTCTCTCCACAGAAGAACGCTGGAGCTCAGACAGAGTGACCATCGGGTTATTGATCACCTCCCTGACTGAGGCCCTTCTCCCCCGATCACCCCGCTTAGATGGCCGGACAGCTCTAGGAAGAGTCCTGGTGCTTCATCATCTTCCACTTAAGGATGATGAAGGCCGATGTGGTCACTGGAGCTTTCAGAGCAGCAGAGATGTTTCTGTCACCTCTGTCTCAGCCTCGTGCCTCTCCACAATCCTTTTCTCTGAGGTCTACAGACAGTTCTTTTGTCTTCATGCTTGGTTTGTGCTTTGTCATGCACTGTCAACCCTGGGGCCTCATATAGACTGGTGTATGCCTTTACAGATCATGTCCAATCAGCTGAATGTACCACAGGTGAACTCCAGTGAAGCTGCTGAAACATCTCAAGAGTGATCAGTGGAAACAGAATGACCTGAGCTCAGTGTAGAGCTGCACAGCAGAGGCTGTGAACACTGATGTACATGTGATTCCTCAGGTGTTTTATTCTTAATAAATGTGCAACACTTTCAAAAACTCTTTCTCCAAATGGTCATTATGGGGGATTGTGTGTAGAATGTTGAGAAAACTAATCAATTTAATCCATTTTGGAATAAGACAGTAACATAAACAAATGTGGAAAAAGTGAAGCACTGAATACTTTCCCCATGCACTGTATTTATGTTCTCAAAACAAGCAAACCCTAGCTGCAGACATACACATTTCTTTAATATAACTTGGTTTACATTGACAAGCTTTAAAAACTGCAGATTGAAGTCAATATTTCAGTAAATTGAGTAAAATTTTAAGGCTTATAACTTAGTTTTTTGCTTTTAAGACATAAACTTCAGACCTTGTACTCTTTTGGGGCATCCTCAAGTGAACAGAGCTGCTCACACTAAAAACAGAAAAAAAAACATGATCGATAGAACAAACAAGCTACATTTTAAAAGTTGTATATGAAATGTATAGAAATTTGTAATACATGAATGTTTACCTGTGAATAATTTACCTGTGGTGTGTTTTCCAAACAACGACATAACTCGTGGCTAGGGCCAGATGGAATCTGCGGACATTTTTTGCTGTTTCTGCGGAGTATTTTGTTAAAAATCTGCGGATTTATGCGGAATGATTTTAGGACTATCAGAACTAAAAACTTAATATATGAAATAAATGTAATACCTATTTGGTAAACAAAGCAAGTCACTCATATAAAATATCTACTAAAACACAGAAAATATAACTTTACAAGCTGTACTGTAAATAAATCACATGAATATTTTCATATTAGTCAGTAATATTGCTGAAATTAATTTAAAAACTGAATAAATATAAATGTATACACATTTACACCAGTAAATCAACAGAATCAATGATGGGCTGAAAATCTGCAGAATTCTGTGTTCGCAGATTCCGTCTGGCCCTACTCATGGCTGATCTACGATGCTTCATTTGGGAAATGAACATGACGATAGTTTCCCCAAAACTATAGTTTCTTTATAGTGGGAATGGGCAGATCGATCCTGAAGTATGGATATTTTCGATACTGGGAATGTATCAAAAGTATCTTACTGAGTGATCAGAGATTTTGAAATATCTAAATAATTATAGGGCCGCATATTATATAAATATTTATTTAAATAGCAACACCAATGGGGACTATAATATTCCTCCGTTGAATCTCCGCTAATAGGTCAGTGTTATCTCACGACACAGTGGTACAGACACCACACACACCCACCCAGCGTGGGTTGTTAAACTCGAGAGCAGAGCATCGTGACTGAATGTAAATGAAGTATAATCTGGAGTTATCATAAAAGTAATTGGGTAAAGGGGATAAATGTCAACATTCTGTTGTTCCTTTACAAAAACCTTGAAACTGATTAAAATCAAGAAACACAAATGAATATCACAACTTAACTTTAAGATTCAATCCAAAGTTCTGCTGCTTTGGCCTTTAAATAAGTTGAAGAAACTCAGTCGTACAGTGTGTTATTGTTCATTATACAGTATGGTGCTGTTCAGGGTGCCACGGTGGCGTAGTGAGTGGCACGTTCGCCTCACAGCAAGAAGGTTGCTGGTTCGAGTCTCGGCTGGGTCAGTGTGTGTTTCTGTGTGGAGTCTGCATGTTCTCCCCGTGTTGGTGTGGGTTTCCTCCGGGTGCTCTGGTTTCCCCAACAGTCCAAACACATGTGGTATGGGGGAATTAGGTAGGCTAAATTGTCCGTAGTGTATGAGTGTGAATGAGTGTGTATGGGTGTTTCCCAGAAATGGGTTGCAGCTGGTTGGGCATCCGCTGCGTAAAACAAATGCTGGATAAGTTGGCGGTTCATTCTGCTGTGGCGACCCCAGATTAATAAAGGGACTAAGCTGAAAAGAAAATGAATGAATGAATGAAATTCAGCTGTGCAGTGTATTATTTTTCTTTTTATATGGTGCTGTTTAGCCAATTATAGTTCTATAATTTTAATAAATGTAAAAACGAATCATGTGTTTTATTTAATAATAAATAATAATAATAATAATAATAATAATAATAATAAAGGTGATAAACATTTTTTAAAAAATCACTATAAAATGTTTCATTTAAGTATTGATAAGTATCGATTTAACTATCGATATCGATGATACTTGTCTTGGAGTACTTGGTATCGGATCAGAAACAAAAATATTGGTATCGCCCATCCCTACTCTAGTTTCTCTGTCTATAGTCTTTCACACTTATTTATACACATACACTATGGACAATTTAGCCTACCCAGTTCCCCTATAGCGCATGTGTTTGGACTGTGGGGAAAACCGGAGCACCCGGAGGAAACCCACACCAACACGGGGAGAACATGCAGACTCCACACAGAAACACCAACTGACCCAGCCGAGACTCGAACCAGAGACCTTCCTGCTGTGAGGCGATTGTGCTACCCACTGCGCCACCGTGACTCATCATAACAGTAACAAATCATTCTTCAGGACAACACTGTTATAACTAGAACTATTAATATGTGCAAAGATCCTTTACAGTAGCATCTCTGTTTTAATGACAGTCGTCCAGCGAGCCTGCGCTCATGTGTGTGTTCATATATCACAACAGCATCTGTAATGTGCTTTTATTTGCAGACAGAAAGAGGAAAACACACTCCAGTTATTGTCCATCGATCCCGTTAAATCAACATTTAATCTACACATTATTGAGTGTATAAATCTCTCTCGCAAGCTTGAAAGCAAACAGTCAATAAAGCCCGGACACAGCGCAGATAAATAAATAAATCTTAATCTTATTCTAGTTTTATTTGATTTTTAATATGATTTTTAAGACCAATATTATTAATATTTGTTTGGATTGCGTCCAGAACAAACCACTGTTATACAGTGACTCGCCTAATTACCCTAACTTTACCCTAATTACCCTAGTGAAGCCTTTAAATGTGACTGTAAGCTGAATACTAGTGTCTAGAAGACTATCTATTCTAATATTATTTACTGTCATCATGGCAAAGACAAGATAAATACATATATATATATATATATATATATATATATAATTATTAATGAAAATAATTGAAATTGAATGCATAAATTTACATAAAGGCTAATAATTTAAACACATAATCCTCTTTGGCTATTATAGTTTTATTCTGACTCAGCTTCTGGTGGTAATAATGAGGCAAGCAAGCGTCTGGGGTTATTAATAGCTTAAATTAGTAACGTACGTAGATGGAAAAAGGCAAATGTCACCAGGGTGTTGTCTCTGCTCAGCTTTCCGTATGAGCTGCCGGTAAACGCACCGCTAACTAGGCCTGATCCAGCGTGTAATTCGTTATTGAAGCATCAGAGACACACTGGAAACACGATCGGCGTGCGTCACCGTTACGGGAAAGGCCCCGGTAAACGTCTCAATCCAATCAGGAATAGATTAACGAGCCCACAGGTGTGGATGTGTTCAGAACGGCGACAGCTTTTCATTTTCAGGCAGCGTTGGTCTTATATATAGTCTCCGCTGTTTCCTTCGCTCTTCGATATTTTTCTCTCCGCCATTAATTTGATCAGTGCAGGACAGAGATGTATTCTTATATTTAGACACTGACCTCGCACTATAATTTTGGAAATGAGTAAACAAAATAAAAAAACAGACGACTTCAAACTCGTTACATCATTATTGATGAGCGATAAATAAAGGGATGGGCACTTGCAGATCTTTACTGTTGCAGACAAAGTTGTGTCTGTCTCTATATTAAAAATGATGTGGTGTTTTTATGATTTACATTGATTAATAGATTCCCAGCCAGCTATGACATGTGGCGCCCAGATGGGTTAACTACGGGTTCCATGGAAACTGTGTGGGCATGGGCTTTGGCTGGGTGAAATCAGCGGGTCCCATGTAGGTTTTGTAGTACGAGTCCCTCAAAGCCCATATGAGCTGATTACATGGGGCCCATAAGGGACAGTCATGGGCAGAGTGGGCATGGGTTTGATCTGGGAACACATATATGGGCCCTGCACATATATGGGTCTTGAATGGCATATATTTATGGGCCAAGTGGGCATGGGTTTGATCTGGGAATGCATATATGGGTCTTGCATGGCATATTTATGGGCAGAGTGGACATGGGTTTGAACTGGGAACACATATATGGGTCTTGAATGGCATATT
>CAIGQQ010032759.1:0-10945 GCA_903798035.1 Danio albolineatus | reverse complement strand
AATGACCTGCCATTTAGTCAGTTTGAAGTGCTTCCAAACCTTTTTTTTCCCCCCACTTGAACACAAAAGAAGATATTATGAAGTATGTTGGAACCAATAGCCATTAACTATGTTTCCATTCACAGATGTGAATTAAATTTCATCTCATAGTGTATGTGAATTTTTTTTACTTATTGAATAAAAAGTTTATCCTACTCAGTTATGTGCATGCATTTTTAATGTGCATTTTCAAAATTTATGTGGATCTTGGCATTTCCATCAACTATTTTTTTGAATGCGCATATCCAAAATGTGCATAAAAAAAGGTGGATGGAAATATAGCGACATCAATAGAAGAGGGGAAGTACTATATGGCTTCCAACATTGTTCAAAATATCTTCTTTTGTGTTTAACTGAAGAAATAAACTCACACAGGTGAAGAGAGAGTAAATGATCACTGAATTTATATTTTTGGGTGAACTGTGAATTCAAACAATTTTCATACAGTTTAAAAATTAACACCTAGCTACTCTTTGTACAATCTTTTTGGGCTTAACGAGATAAGAAAAGATAAAGAGCCCATGGTTAAATGTTAGAAAGAGTTTCTCAGGCTCCTCTGTTTGATTTTCACAGTGTGACCCAACCCTACTGCCTGAACCAAACCATGTGATGCTCAACCACCTGTATGCCCTTTCCATCAAGGTTTGCTAACATGCTACACACACTTTAGAAGTACATTCATTGAAAAAAAAAAAAGTCCACACCCTCAGTAATAGTTCACCCTAAAATGAAAATATTAATAATTTAATAACCTTAATTTCAGTATAAAAATGTGTTCTTCAAAAGAAAATATGTGTAATGACAAAGCTGCTATTTTCCACACAAAAAAATATTAGAATAGATATGACTGGTGTTAGTAAATGATGACAGACCTTTCGATTTTGGGCTGTTTGTGCATTTAAATGTTTTGTTTTTGAATATTGTTGTGATTACCAGTGTCTTGTTTAATTTCTCTTCACAGGATGGTGTGATGGTCCTTAGTGCGACACATAGATACAAAAAAAAGTACGTGACCACACTCCTGTACAAGCCTATCTGATCTCAGACCTCCTGTGAGACCACCAACACGTTCATCCAGCAAAAAAGGGACCATACCTACCAACTATGCTAAAACTCGTCTATTTTTCTTGTGTTTCTTCTGATCCATAAGCCAATATATATACAGTGTTTGCACAAATAATATAATGCATTTGTCAAATGTTAAAAGTGTATTTCTTATACAGCTTTCAGATATGCATAATTGTATTTGTACATGGCTTTTCACATTTGGAACTCTAAAATTCTTCTAGATCATTCTAAGAACATGTGATGTCTTTTCTTTGCTGTCTTGATTCCAGGGATGTCATGTATATATATATATTTGACATTTGTTGTGTCTGACTTTATTTAACATTCCCAACAAGTTGCGCTTGATTTAAAAATATCTGCTAATAAAGTGGAGAATCATAACAATTACTGTTCATAAATCAACCATTATGCTAATAAAGTTCACAGGAACACATTGTTTGTAAAAAGAAATACATCTTGGTTTCTATGTTAATCTTGAATCAACACAGGAAAGTAAAGTAAAAAAAGTAAGACTTGCTACAATAGAAAAAAAACATCTGGATCCATAACGAAAAGCTGAATATATTGTACGTTGGTATTGCCTTTACTCCATTTTTATGGATTTGGTTAATATAGCAAAGTAATTATCTTATCTAGGTATCTATGAATTAGTCAATGCTAACCATGTTCTGAAAACCTCTATGTTGCTGCTGCAGTAAAGTTACGAGCTTTGTAAAATGTTTTTTTTTAAATCACTACACATTAAAAAAAAGCAAATTTATCAATATACCTAGAATTAAACAGTATAATTTTTCCATTTCTGAAAATAGTTGATCTCAGGGTCTAGTAGCAGCACATTTAGCTTGTCTTAGCACCATTTAATCAGATAACCTATATGTTTTATATATCGGTTATCATCAGTCTAGCATATCACTGAAATGATTGTGTAGCAGACCTGACAGAAAACTAAAAGTTGCTATTTTGCTAATATGTCTAGGAACTATTCTCATTCCAGTTTAATAATCAAAGAAATGTGCTTTCATAGCATAGCTACAGAAGATTTACTGATATTATGCAGCACCTGTTTGCACAGGGAGCTTGTTTAAAATTATAGAAGTTTCTGTGATTTTTGAGCGAGATGCTAATGGTCTAATTTGATTCAATGATTTATGCTTGGCTAGAAGGCAGAAATGCTAGCTTGTAATCACAATAGCCTCTGTTAAGACAGCTTTACTATTTGTTCCTACTCTAAATGTTATATTTTTATATGATTAATATAAGATTTCTGTGTTACTCATATTAGCTGAACTACAATAGTTCACATTTTAAGTGTTTTAGGCACTAATATGTGTGGCTTAGTGGTTAGTCGCCTCACAGCAAGCTGGTTCAAGTGGCGTTTTTGTGTGGAGTTTGCATGTTTTCCACGTTCGTGTTCCCTCTGGATGCTCTGGTTTCCTCCACAGTCCAAAGACATGCGCTATAGGTTAATTGGGTAAACAAAATTGGCCATAGTGTATGAGCGCATGTGTGAATGTGAGAGTATATGGGTGTTTCCCAGTACTGGGTTACAGCTGGAAGGGCACCTACTGTGTAAAACATATATTCCAGAATAGCTGGTGGTTTATTCACCTGTGGTGACCCCTGATAAATAATGGACTAAGTCGAAGGAGAATAAATGAAGGTAATATGCACCCTTAAGGTACAAATAAGGACACTGTTCTTTACATAAATGTAAAGCCTCAGTGACTGCTTTGTACGTTTATTTCAGAGAGTGTGTTATGATGCATTGTTTGTGTCAGGGTTGGGTGGAAGGGAAAAGGAGCGAGGACTCAATTGCAGACAAAAATGTGCATTTATTAATAATGAAACAAAATAAAATGCAAAACAAACTACCCAGAGGGGGAAAACATTAATAAAAAAATAAACTAGACTGGGCTGGTTGGCAAGGATCAGGACTGGAGAGCATGACAGGACAGGGGTTATCAAAGATGACGAACTGGCACAGGACAGCAGATATTCGGAGAATATAAAGCAGAAATAATTAACAAACAAACAGGTGAACATGATAAACTAATAATGGGTTAACAAGGAGGATGGGGCTAGACAATAGACGGGAGAGCACATGACAAAAGAAAACACAAGCCATGTGCTCACATAAAACGGGACAAGAACACACAGCCAATGAGAGAACTCACTAACCGCATGTTCAAAACAGACAATGAAAGCATGCGGCAACTATGTAAACACAGGGTCACGTGCTTAGACAAACGCAAGACACAAGCACGCGATAAAATGAAAACATCTTACCATGCGCTCACACACACGCAGCGTGCATGTTTCATCCCAGCGCCAACCGAAACCAACTAGACTTAGACGCTGGGAATGAAGCACCATAATGCCGACCCCGCGCGTCTGTATCAAGCGGAAGCGCGCGCGGTCCAAGCGTGCCCACAATTGGAACTCATACAGAGACACAATGACAACACACAGGACTAGACAGAGCTAGTATCCGGACTCTGCCACCAAAACAAGAGTTTACAAGACTGGAGTGGCAGAACCCTGACAGTTTGTTTGTCTTAATGTACATGGTTGTCGTTCAGTCACATTTTGCTGGGAAGTAATTGAAGGTTCTACAAACTGAGATAATTTCTGTCAGCAGTTCTGTACTAAAATCCCTACACCATTATCATGGTTACTGCTTTTGGCGGTGCTGAGATATGATCTGGCCTGAGAACTTTGCAAGTGTGATGTGATGTTAGCAGATGACAATCTTGAAAGGCCTTCTTAACTGAACTAAATAACTGAGGTTTTTCTATAGCAAGTTTGATTAGAAACTTAGTATCACACACTTACAATTCAAGAGTGTATACACACAAAAAAGCAATTAGTTGATTTTTTAAAGTGAGTAATCCCCTTTCTTTTAAAGTTGATTTAAATAATTGAGTACAACTGTTGTCTTAAAATAAAGTAAACAGACTATGTGCTTGATTATAAAAGATAGATCGTTAAATTCACAATTCCAAGTTATATAAGGTTTACTCACTTTAAGTAAAGTCGACTGGTCGCTTTTAAGACAATGGCTTTACTAACTTTAAGTAATTAATCACTTTTTACAGTATAAAACACGTATTATACACTCTAACCACTTTATTAGGCACACATTGCAAGTGCAGATTTGAACCCCCCTTTTTTTCTTCAGAACTTCCCTTTATGGCACAGATTTAGCAAGAGATTTTGATCCAAACTGATAGTAGGAATAGTAGCTGCATATTTTTTTGACTGTATGCATTCATAATGTGAGTCTCATGTTCCAGCACATGGTAAATACTGCATGCTCTCAGCATTTGAGTAAATTGAACTCAAGAAACTATATGATTTGAGCTTTGTGACATGGTGCGTTACCCTAGCACCACAAAGTGGGTCCTAGCACCTACTTTCAGGATTTCATGTTGGCTTTCATTTTGTTTACACCTACCATCTAAATGCTGCAGCAGAAATTTTAGTCTTGTCTAATTTAGTGACCCTGGCTGAATAGCCACCATTTGCTGTTGTTATCTGAAAAGTCAACAGCGTGCTCTTTCTCTGTTGTTGTAGCTCACCTGCTACAAAATTTTGACAGAGCTGCTCTTCTGAAGATCTTGAGTGGTTATTTGAGCTTCTGTTGCCTTTCCACTGTCCTCTGGCATGAACAGGACAGTTAGAACTGTTGTTTCCTGTATATTTTTGGAAATTTTTGGAATATCTTTTATGACTATTCTCTGTAAACCCTACAGATGGTTGTGCAGTTTCTGTATACTCAAAACACCAACAATAATCTGACAATCAAAATTAAACCACTTTCTTGTCCTTTCTGACTTCTTGACATCTGCTTTCCTATGTAATGTTGGTCCAACTGCTTAATAGATATTTTCTTAACAAGCTGTTGGATAGGTCAACACGGCTTATTGGTTAGGGCTATTGCCTCACAGCAAGAAGTTTGCTAGTTCTAGTCCCGACTGGGTCAGTTGGCATTTCTGTGTGGAGTTTGCATCTTCTCCCAACGTTGCCATGGGTTTCCTCCAGGTGCTTCAGTTTCCCCCACAGTCCAAAGACATGTGGTGTAGGTGAAATGTATTACCTAAATTGGCCGTATACATGTGTGGGTCAATGAAAGTGTATGGATGTTTCCCAGTACTGGGTTGCAGCTGGAAGGGCATCCGCTGTGTAAAATACATGCTGGATAAGTTGGTGGTTCATTCCAGGACTAAGCTGAAGGAAAATTAATGAACGAATGAAGCAGTTGGATGGATGTATCTGAAATGTGGCTGATCTGAGTGTAAGTTATATTTTATTTTAAACGAATCTTTTCTTTGTGTTGTCTTTCAGTTTAGTTAATTATAACCCTGGCAGCAAACACAGCAATCATTAAATCATAGTCGTACAGTATGTTTTGTTGTACCCAGCTTTTTGTTTTTTTAATCAAAATCAAAACACAATGGCAGAGAAAGAAAAATATCGCCTGTTGGCAGCTACTCATTTCTTTCTCCCTTCTTTTTCTTTTTGTTTATTTTTTTTCTGAGTCATGGAACGGAGAATGCAAAGCATGTAATGCACTAGTTGACAGACTGGTTGAATAGTAATTGTTGGCGTGTAACAAAAAAACTATAAAAGAAGGTTGTCAGTATGACATGAGACTTTGGTGCTAGTTATAAACGACATAGAACTTTTACCTTGGCATTACTGTATAGAAAAACGTAACTTTTTTTTAAAATCGGGCAGTAAACTAGAGAGGAGGCAATTGGATCATTTTTATTGAGGTAAGACTAGAAAAAAAGAATATGTTTAACATTAGTGTAATAATTTAATCACTGTTAGTGTATGCATAATACAATGCAAGTAGTTTTAAGTTAAGCAGCAATCTGTTTTTGCACGTGATATTATTAAAAAGAATACATTCAATATTTGATTAAATGTCATTAACAATATTGATCCACATATAATTTAAGTCATTTGTAATTTTTCAAATTTAATTTACAAGAATTAAACCACTTTAACCACTCTATAAATTGCAAAACCTTGTGTTCAATATGGTTAAAGGTCACACTTTATTTTGATGGTCCGTTTGTTGAATTTAAGTTACATTGCAACTAATTCTCATTAGATTATAAGTAGACGGTTAGGTTGGGGTTAGGGGTAGGGTTAGTGTAAGTTGACATATACTTGCAATGTTTCTTATAGTCAGTTAAATGTCTGTTGAATGTCAGTATCAACAGATATTAAGTAGACAGTCTACTAATACTCAAATGGACCATCGAAATAACCTGGCTAAATTATAATTAAAAACACACGCACACAAACAAGTAAACCCTGCTGAAAAAAACTGCATATGCACAAAAACCACTGAAGACCCAACTTTGTGTGTGCGTCTATGTAAAAAAGATAAGTAAACTGATTATAAGCAGATGATAAAAAAAAGTAAATGGAGCATCAGCAGTTTAAAGTATTTAATTTTCATGTTCCTGTAATGTGAATATGAGTTTTGCATCATAGCCTACAGTTTCTGTGGTTTTTGTTATGAAACATGTTTAATCACCTCCAGAGAAACGTGTTTACAAGTGAAAGTCACATGTAGTCACACCCAAAAACCCCGATCATCCAGACTGAATGATTAATGCATGCATATAGCATAGTGACAATGACATTGAGGGTCAAAATCAACATTCAGCTTAAGCGTTTTATGACTAGGGGAGGACACTAGAAGGATGGATGTGAAGTTCAGAATATGTTTGTAACTGCAAGTCATGCAGTACTAATATAATTTTTATATTATTAATACAAAAGCAAACACTTTTGAACCCTGTTAAAGTCCATGATCTCAGAGAAGTTGTTTTCGCAATTTATTTTTTAAAATGAGAGAAAAATTAGAAAAAAAAAAGATTTACAATGAGATAGCCTAATGTAATTTACTATACATTAAATTAAACATCCAAGAACCAAATTTCACGGTGACAATGACATATTTTAATGTTATTTTTATTTTTTTACTTTTATTTTATTTATTTATTTATTTATTTTTTTACAGTTCCATGATTTTGCATTTGGTATGGATGTCTATATTACACTCTTAATCTTTGCTGTGACTCTACCAACATGTAAGTAATGTTTGCCATGTCATGTTGATATAAAATGTTAACTTGTTTTAGCTGTCATGTTGATACACATTATACATGATAACATGCTTCAAATATCCGCAATAAAATATGCTGGGGTCAAAAAATGTTTTCCTTTTTAGGAAACTCTTATGTTCAACAAGGCTGAATTTATTTGATCAAAGTTTATTTTTGATTAGTTTTGAATTATATTTTTTAAAAATCTATGATCTTGACAGCTGAATTTGCATCATCATTGCTTTTAACTTCAGTGTGTCATGATTGTTAATTGATTGTCCTAAGATGATTTGGTAAGAAGTATATTTTATGTTTATTAATGTTTTAATTATCTATTGTTTAATCTCTGTAATGAAATCATTATACATTTTTGGAAATCTTTTATAATAAAAATTACTTGCTTTTTTTCTGTAACAGAAATCCTTTTATTCAATTTTACTGTCACTTTGGATAAATCCTCTCAATAGAAATATTCTACACAAAGATCAATGCTCACATGCTAACACGTCAGTTTATTTGTTTTATTGGATTTTTTTCATTTATTTTATTTTTTATTTTTAATGTTTCCACTTAAGACAACTGTGTAAAACCTTCAAGATTATCTGTATAATGGATTATTATTAATGTCACATTTTTAAAAGAATCTTAAGCAAAATAAAGTTTGTTTTCAACATGAACATGGACTATTTAATTAATCTTATTTTAATTCTCAATTACACTCTTTAATAAAATAAGGTTCTTTATTTTCATGAAAATTGCCCTGAAGAACCTTTTACCGCGTGGAACCCTTACAATTAACAAAAGGTTCTTTTACAGCAAAAAGGGTATTTAGAATATTTGTGGAACCCAAAACTTTTTCATGGCATCAAAACAAAAGTCCTGTGTTTGTTCTATTGTTTAAGTTTGAGTAACTTTGGATCAAACCTGTTTGCCAAGCACATGCCATAGATACTCAACTGGATTGAGATCTGAGGAATTTGGAGGCTGGTGCAACACTGAACTCTTCATTATTTTCTTCAAACCATTGCAGAACAATGTGTGCCAGCTGGCAGTCTGCATTATCATATTGGTCTGCAACAGTGCTCAGATAAAACTAAGGGTTCACCTGCTGCATGTCTTTGGACTGTGTTGGAAACCAGAGAACCCAGAGGAAACCCATGTGGACAGGGCGAGAACATGCAAACTCCATCCAGGATTCGAACCAGTGACCTTTTTACTGTGAGACGACAGTACTAACCACTGATAAAAAAATAAATAAATTGTCAGTGATTTCAACAGTAAAAACGGTAAAACTGCTACAGCAGTAATCTGTATCCTGGTTAAAACTATGGTTCCTTAATAAATAAGGTAAATATCCATAGATGCACTTTCTGGTGCAAAAGCCCTTTAGGTACTCTAATTCAGGGGTTTCCAAACTTCAGCCCACAACCTTAAAATAACAGTGCCAGTCACAACCACCAATATTCTCTGATCTCTGAGGTGGTTATAAATATATAGACCTTGCACACAACGGCGCACCCATACCAATAGGCCCAAGTCTATTCATCTTTTAATTTTGGAAAAACGCCACTCGGCGACCATCCTCCATGTTCAGTTGTCTGTATTTATTTTTAATGTGCATGAGTGCCTGAGAGAGCTCAGACGAGGCCAGATAAATAAAGTGATAGTGGAAACAAGACTGGCCCTGGCACAAATAATATGCTCACTTTAGGCCCAAAAGTGGAAATGCAGCCAGTGAGCTTGTTTGTGGCTTGTCCTTTCTCAGGACACATTTGGTAAATTCTCACCAAGGCTGGCAGTGAACCACAAACCTTTAAAGAAACACTGACCCAGTCACCTTGCCATAAGGATCTGGCCTTCATCAAAGTCCCTCAAATCTTTATTCTAGCAAATTTCTCCTGCATCATTTACATTGTTATCTTGTCTCTATCATTAATATCTTTTCTTTAGCACATCTGTCTAATATGAAAAACTTGCTGCAGTTTGAGAACATGATCGAGTGCACAATACCCAGCAGTTCACCACTGATTGACTTTGCAGACTATGGCTGCTATTGTGGATTGGGAGGTCAAGGGCTTCCTGTTGATCTGCTCGACTTGTCAGTATATTTTATTACGTCTAGTGATAATATTTAATACTGTACTTTCCCTCACATTGTTTATATTTATTTATTTATTTATTTCATCATTGTAATGATTATACAAATGTTCTTTCTCCTTGCCTGGTACTTTAGGTGTTGTTTCAAGCATGATTCCTGCTATGCTCAAGCACAAAACCTTGAGTCCTGCTCACTGTTTGACGGTCCCTACACAAACACATATGACTACAATTGTGATAAGATTACAAGAACCATCACGTGCTTAGGTGAGTAAAAATAAAACCCATGATTCCATCACATATCAGTCACTCTTATAAGGCCCAAAGGGTCATCCTTTTTTAAAATCATGGTCACATTGACCACTCTGAAAACACTGGAAGAAAAGAATATGTTTCATTATAAGCAATGTCACAAAAGAGAGAATGCAGACACAATAAATAACCAGACAATATTACATCGGTTGTTTAGGTTTTTTTGCATTAGTTTCAAGCAAAGTCGAAGTCCCATAGTGTGGATGAATCAATGGAGCTAAGTGAATAATTCAGTCGTTCAACTCACACAAAGTTTCCTGATTGCATCCCACGTTGTTAATACATTTTGAAGTACTGCATAAGAAACAAGTGATGGTAATAGCATTTTCGAATAAAAACTCCCTTAACACGCAGGTGGATGAATGTCAATAAAGGGAAATGGAAACGCATTTGCTGAATAATTTTGTATTCCGTATTTTATACTTTCTATGAAAAGTGTAGGTAAAATCTACACAGAGTTAATATGCCGAACCCCTAGGGAGCAGCTTTGCTTTCTAAATGTGAAGAGATGCTGTTTTCTGTGGCTTCTGTACATTTAATTTGAACAGGGCTGAAAGTGGATACTGTAATTCGGGTGTGTTTAAACAGACAAAGACAAATAAGATGTAAATGTCCATCTTGGTGTGTTTTATTTTAAACAAATCTAAATGTTCCTTGAATGCGTATAAAGAGCAAGGAAAGGAATTGAATGCTTGTTGTTATCCCTAATTTTCATGTCTCAGTAGCAATTGATGGAAATGCATTTTTTCCTTTTTTGCAAACTTTGAAAAGATTCCCTTCACATTAGGAAGGAATCTCGGGGTGGATTCCATTCTGAAGGGCTCATCCCTATGTCTTCCCTCCAAAGTGATTAGAGCATGAGGATGAACCCTTCTGAATTTAGTGCCCAGAAGTGGCCAGTTTTCGAATCACTTCGGTTTGGAATAACACTTCAATATGGCGGCCATTTTTTTTTTTGAAATTCCAGGGTAGGGGGGTGATTTGAGGACCAAAAACTGTAACATGGACTGAGTTTTGGGCGATGGAGATTATGTAGATAATATACCAAAGTTGACAACCGAGGAGACAGTCCTCACTGCATGTATATATATAAATGCAATATACTTACGTGGTCCTTTGCGTGTTGAATATCTTATTGTTACCCCCTTATTAAGCGAACATTATGGTTTGTTCCTTTGCACTTTATAGAAAAGTACACTGTAAAATCATTATACTTACACGATACTTTGCGTGTTGCATATCTGGTTTTTACCCCCTTATTACCCAAGCATTACATATCTGGTTGTAACCCCCTTATTACCCAA
>CAIGQQ010032758.1:0-16067 GCA_903798035.1 Danio albolineatus | reverse complement strand
TCATTCATTTTCTTGTCAGCTAAGTCCCTTTATTAATCTGGGGTCACCACAGTGGAATGAACCTCCAACTTTTCCAGCATCTGTTTTATGCAGCAGATGCCCGTCCAGCTGTAACCCATCTCTGGGAAACATCCATACAAACTCATTCATACTCATTCACTACGGACAATTTAGCCTACCCAATTCACCTACACCACATGTCTTTGGACTTGTGGGGGAAACTGGAGCACCCGGAAGAAACCCATGCAACCACGGAGAGAACATGCAAACTCCACACAGAAATGCCAACTGACCCAGCTGAGGCTCGAACCAGCAACTTTCTTGCTGTGAGGCGAACATGCTACTCACTACGCTACTATGGCGCCCTACAATATTGTTGTTTTTTGTAAATATCCTTTATTTTGTTTTAAATACTGAGAACTTCAAGCCCCATTCCAAGGACTGTTCCTCAACATTTTAAATTGATTCCTGTATTCCTTTATTAACATTTCTGATATTGCGACCTCTTTTCCATAATGCTTCATCATCTGCATAAAAGGGCAAATCGTATTCCTACCTTTTTGTGGTGTACCATTTGAAATATTAAAAGCAGAAAATAATTCTTCTCCAATTTTAACTTGAAAGGTACGTTCGAATAAGAAGTCTAACACCCAGTTATACATTTTTTCCACTTTTTGTTTATTTTAATTAGCAATCCTTCCCTCCATAATGTATCATAGGCCTTCTCGATCTCAAAGAAAACTGCTAATATAAACTCTTTTATTACAAAAGCTTTTTTTTTCATTTTTAAATAAAATCAATGCATCTGTTGTGGATCTATTTTTCCTGAACTCAATTTGAAAGGTTGTTAATATTTCCTTTTTCTCTGATATTTAATTAAGTCGCTTTACAATCATTTTTTTCCATTACTGTGGATGTAAGAGCTATAGGTCTATAACTGCTAGGTTTTGTTTTGTCTTTCGCAGGCTTGGCTAAAAGGAGCATGACTGCTGTCTTCCATTGCTTGAGCAAAATAGCCTCATTCCATATACGATTAATTACCTCTAATAATATCTCTAATGCTTTAACTTGTAACTTCTTTAAAATTTGATAACTTATCATATCCTCACCTGGTGTTGTATTCTTCAAATTACAGATAGCTTTTTTCGATCACACCAATAGCTGGTGTGCAGTGAGTGCACTGGCGCCGTTGTCCTGTGGCTGCCGTCGCATCATCCAATAGGATGCTGCACACTGGTGGTGGTGTGGAGAGACCCCCCTCATGATTGTAAAGCGCTTTGGGTGTATGGCCATACACAATAAATGTGCTATATAAATACACATTACATTACAATACATTACATTTTCAAAATACTTAAATTCATCATCAACACTACAATTAAAATCTAGCTTTTTCATGCATACATCTCCATATAATTCCATAATTTGATGACGTTTTGTTAAAAATACATCATCTAGATTTTCAATGCTGTGAGCTTTAGCAAATGTTTGAGCCAACATTTTGATTTTTCTTTATTTGTAATTGCGATATTCCCATTTTCCTCCATCACATTCATATTCATTATTCATATGCCAAACTGTATTACAGAAATTGCGCTAACCACTAGGCTATTGCACCGACTAGTGTTATATTTATGAAAGGTCTTCACATATTAAATAGAATTTTCCCCAAACTGCACTTTTGTATACCCACCGTATACCATTATTATCATTTTGTGTATGAACCTTACTTTGAATTTTACAAATTTCCTATATAATTTTCAGAAACTGGACATTTAGATTTTCCAGCTAGTGATGCCGAGACTATTGTGAGATCCAAGCATGGTACGCTACCTTTTCTTATATCTATTCTTGTTGGTTTGCCATCATTTAGACACACTAAAGATTTGTCTTCCATGAAATTTTCTATTCTTTCACCATTTTTATCTGTTTTCCTACTACTCCAAATAATATTGTGTGCATTAAAATCCACACATACAATCATTTTATTTGATGTTTCACTTATATTGCTTTCCAATATGTCTACTGCTAATTCTAAACAAGGATTATAAAAGCATCATACCTTGCCATCATATTCCACTCTATCTTTCCTTCTTTTGCTTTTAATAACTTGTGGATTTGTTCAGCCGATATACCTGTACAAATCAAGAATTTGTTTGCATATTCTGCCACAATTTTAATCTTGTCAGACCTTCTTTCTATCTGCACGGTGCTATTCACCACTGCACAAACGAACGCCACAAAATCAGTTTTAGTCACACTAATGTTGTCTATGGAGTCATTTCACTTGAGAATTTTGTACATGTTCCCTATGAGTTTGTATTTCTCTCAGCTGTCATGAGCTGCTTCTGCATACATTAAATTTTGATTGGTCTTTACCTTTTGAATTTCACATGCCTGCTGTTGTATTGGACAACCTGCATACGCAGCGCTATGTTCGCCTTCACAATTGCAGCATTTCAACTTACTTCCCATACTGATACTCCTCACCACATTTTGCCCAACACATTTTCCCTTTGCAAACAGCAGCCGAATGTCCTACGTGTTGGCAGTTATAACAACGAAGAGGAGGAGGAACATATTCTTGTACCGTACCGTATAACTGATGAAGCCTATTTTCACCTTTGCTGGTAAATTTTTATCCTCAAAGTGTATCAACAGAGAAAGGCTCTCACATTTTTATTGTCCTTCCACATCATTAGTCTCCTGGCCATACCAACTTTGCCTCCACTCAAGTTCCCTTTAATTTCCTTCATAGTTACATTTAACGGTACACCTGAGATGACCCCACTCTTTTTTGACCCTACTTCAGTACAGATTATTTTACCACCAGCCAATGTTTTTAGCTTTAGTATCTTTACTCTTTGGATTTTGTCTTTACATTTAATCAAAACTCTTCTGTTATTTAGACATGTTGCTCTTTTTACTGATCCTATTTTTTTGCTTTCTTTTATTGCTTTTGATAGTTTAACAGGATGCAAATATTGTTCTGACTGCTTGACAAAAGTGACTAAGATTTTAATATCTCTTTCCTTGTTAACTGCCATTACCCTTTGTTCCGTCTCCTTATTTCTGCCTGAACACATTTGCTCATATTCAGACTCATCACCCATTACTTTTTTCTTTTTATTATATCGCACTTCATGGATATCTAGCTTAAATCTGCATTTGCTGACAGACAGTTTGAGCTACTTATCAGAATCATGGGAGATGTCGGCCCGACACTATTTTAATTGGATGAACATTTTTTTAGCCGGAATATGAAAATACACAAATACATTTAAATCATTTACTTTAATCATTACTATTGGAATGTGAAGAGACCTTTAACCAGCACAACAAAAAATATTTTTGAAGACAATCTAAGGTACCTGCTGTACCTTTAAGAAGAAAAAAATTATAATTGAGTTCAGGGAAATTTATGTAACAATTATTTTTCTTAAAACATTACAAAACTGGTTTAAGCACAAACTTAACCATAATTAAACTATGTACTGTACGTAATAAACCATTTAGCTTTCATTTTTGACAACAACCCTGTCAAAATTTACACTCATTCATGAAAATGTCAGGCTAGTAGTTGTCAGTTTTTCACAATATGGATGTTAAAAAAATGTCCTATTTTTCCAAATTCTTTTTGTTTTTATTACACAAAATTATAACTAGTTAAGTATTCAAAAACTTCCAATTTGAACATAGTTTTCCACATTTTATTGGTGTCAATTAACGTTCAAATGAATAAAAAAAAAAAAAACACACCACACATTAAAAATAACTATTTGAAGAAAAAAAATAATAATAATTGAGCTTCAAATTCCAGATATATCTACTGATAAGCCTATAATCTTCAACTTTTATAGTCAAATAAATATATCTTGTTTTAAGGTTGTTTTAAGTTTTGATATTTCCAAAAAAGAGACCAAAATTAAGTTTAAGTAAGTGAATTAGTAGTGTTGGAGGCTAGTTGTTTGTCACTGGCTTTTTGGTTTGCCTTCACAGAGGTAAGGATAAGAAAGTGTGCAGTCTGCATCGTTCCATAGCCTCCTTCTGTTCTCAGTTACCCGACCGTGAAGCTGTCCACAATCTTCACCGTTCACACGGACATCCCAGTCATCTGGCTGACCTACATCCCAGTAGCTGAAACACATTTGTAATTAGATTAACACTAGAACAGGAATGTCCAAACTCTGTCCTGGAGGGCCAGTGTTCTGCAAATTTTCAAAAAATAACAACATCTCAGTCAAACTGTGTGTATTTTCCAGTCCCACTGTTGTAATCAAAAACAGTTTAGATGAAACCACATTTTAAAAACAATTCAAAAAGAAAAAGTATTTATGCCTATAAGCAACAGCAGGTCAAATTTGCCCGTACCTTAAAACCTATTAAGTTAAGAGAACCTAAGCCATTTGTGAAAACCAATTGCATTAATAGGCCCCTGTTATTCCCCTTTTTACAAGATAAAAAATAAGTCTTTGGTGTCTCCAGAATGAGTCTGTGAAGTTTCAGTTCAAAATACCAGTCAGATGATTAATTGTGCCCTCCTGAAAATGTCATTTTTTGCTTAAGAGGCAACTGTTGCCAGGGGCGCCACTAAGGGGGGGAAAGTTAGGATGATTCTAGGGCCCATGCACTCTAGGGGCCCACAGAGATCTGCTTTATAATTAATAATATTACTATAATGTAATATAAATTATGAATGTATCTCTAAATTACAAGTAAAACTATTTATTAGAAATAAATTAAAAAATACAGCTTTCATCTGCCCCTCGTGTCTGTCACTGTCAAACTGCACCCTCCCTCCTTTCACTGTATGGTTCAATTTGTCAGTAGCGGGAAGAGAGTTGATGCTTTGTTTAGTGCGATCGTCAGGTAAACTGTCAAAGCAGTGATGTCCTCGATGTTAACATTAGCTGCGTCCCAAATTGCATACTTATGCACTATTCTACAACATTTTGTAGTATAAATAGTGTAAGTAGTACGTTCACACTGAAAACTCTAAAAATAAAAAGTGCACTTTAATTACCCGGATGATGCACTCAGCATCATTCACGGGTCTCGGCTTATTTATGGGTCTCATTGTAATATAATTTTGTGTCTTATTGATTTGTCACTGTTCCAGTGTATTGCACATTGTATGAGACGCTATTGAAGTACAGTTATTTAAATAGTTACACATTGGTGTTCTGTGTGTTTAGAAATGTAAAATTTTCAGTGAATATTTTATTACTGCTCCTTTTTTTGTACTACATTTACATTTGAACAATAAATCATCTGCAAGCTACAGTCATGGCCGTTCTCATACTAAGTACTGATAAGTAGTGGACAAAATCAATAATAAAATGCACACGTCAGTATAACTACATTGCAGACAAAGAGGTTAGCTACCTTAGTAGTAAGGGGCCCATCCTCATATTTTTTCATGGGGCCAAAATTGCTAGCGGCGCCCCTTACTGTAGCTGTGCCTTTAAATGCAAATGATCTGCATCAGATCTGGACAGAAAACGGAGAGTGAGTAACGTTATAACAGAGAGCCTTTATTAAAGTTCATGGAGAAACGTTGCAGAGAAGTGAGTGCTTGAGCTGGCGAGCGCAGGTGTGGAGGCTGGATTCAACAGTGTGGTGACTGTCACGATCACCAGCGATCTACAACCAGAGATCGCTGGTTGACACACACTCACATTCCATGAACTACAAATCTGCTTGTTAACTCAGCACACACACACACTCCTGCTCCAAGTCACCATCTGATTGGACTCTCTCAGCTGAAGCTGCTTCTGGACTGATTACACACACCTTATAAACAGCACACTCATTGCTTAGTATTGTTATATGTTTTTGTGACATACAACACGCTTCTTTTGTTCCTGTTTTCCCGTGTTTCGACCCTTGTCTTGATATCTGTTAATCCTTGCCTGCCACCAGCCTTTTGACCTTCCACCTGTTTACTACTACGATTTTGAGTACCTGCATGTATCTGTTTGCCTCGATGACCACTGCTATACCAACTTTTAATATTAAACTGCAATTGGATCCTCACACCGTTGTCTTTGTCACTCCCACCGTAACAGTGACTGCACTGATCACAGGTTAGTTTGAATAATAGTTTGAATAGTAAAAGTTTGAATAATAAATAATAGTATATTGGACTAGACTGGACAAGATATAGTAAACGTAAAGCATTTGCAGAGCAGCATAGTGTCCGTAAACTTTAATAAACACAATAATCTGGCAATGAATCACAAGACAGGGCAAGTATATGTAGAGAGGAGAGTCAACAGCAACAGGTTAGTATTGCGTTAGTGCTAGCGCTGATTGTAAGAGGCAACATCTAAAACATAAAACAGATTGAGACCGAGAAGCCCAGATCAAACCTGACCCATGACAGATTATTCAATGTAGTTGTTATAGAATTTACTTGCTATTACTACAAAAAAAATATGCAAAAAATCACTTTTATAAAGGGTTAAACACAGTTGTGTGGCACCAGTCTGTGAATTTAACCAAACTCTAATGGTAAAATGTATTCATCTGATTTTTTTTTTTTATAATCACACTTCATAAAAAAAAAAAGTCTGCAGACACACTTCGATTGACATTCTCTCTTTGTACGTGTCATCAGAGGGGGAAAGCCCCACCCATAATGATAATCTCTCCCTCATTAGCATAGGATGCTAGTCTTGCTATTGAGTCGGACACTATGCTGAAACAGGCATTTGTAGCTCCGCTCCTTTCGAAAAGAGGGCTGAGAGCACAATCTCATTAGAATTTAAATTGAAAGTCACCTAAAAGGCACAATTAGGACCAAATCCTAAAGGGGGCGGTTTCAAAGAGTTTTATAAAACATTATTTGTGGGATGTGGACTAAAGCTTATACACGCTCTAGAGACATCAGAGAAGCATATGTCCCTTTTAACTTCCATTTAATGCCAACTTTAGGTTCAAAAACTAATATTCATGAGTACTTTTAACATTTGAGTATAGAAATGTTCTTACTGTTCCGTAGCACTAAATTCTGTTCCATCCACCCAAGACCACTGTCCCTCTTCTTTCTCAATAAGCCCGATCCAGTAGCTGTCAGACAGCTTCACGATTGAAGACAAAAAGTCCTGGTTTAAAAAGAAACTGGTCAAACTGAGCCTCACGTTAGACTTCAACAGATATCTGTAAGCTGAGTTGTTGTCTTACCAGTTCAGCCAAGTCATTGACGACCACTAAGTGTGATCCTTTCTGGATACAATTGCTTTCTGCAGTTTTCCAGTTCCTCTTTATTGTAGACTGAAAGTAGCATGAGCCTTTATAAAACACCCAGTTTTCTTGACAGGGTCCTGCATGAACATACAGCTACACATGTATAATCTACCCCAAATCAGAAGACGTTGGCACAATATGAACAATTGATTGTAATTTTTAAATTTACTTTGACTTGTATTTCCTTGCCGATAATACAACGATACGATTTTGTGATTTTTATTTATTATTATTATTATCATTATTATTTTTCAAAATAAACACTTGTTCAAAGTTTGGTTCTTGTAAAACATTTTTTAAATGTTGGAACAGTAAAACAATTACCAATTTGTAATGTTGCCATTCCTTTTCACAACACTTAAAAGACGTTTAGGAACTGAAGACACCAAGTGATGGGGTCCATCTCAGATGCCTCTGAGCCCAGAGAAGTCGACGACACTTCTGGACACTGTTAACATAGGGCTTTTTTGCCACAGTACAGTTTTCACTGGATTTTGTGGATGTAACTGCGTATTGTGGTACTTGACAAAGGTTTGCCAAAGTAGTCCTGAGCCCATGTGGTGATATTGCTTATAGATAAATGATGATTCATGATGCAGTTAATCAGAGATCACGGTTGTTCAACTTAGTCTTGCGCCCTTCTCATTTACGCACTGAAATTCCTCCAGATTTCTTGAATCCTTTAATTATGTTATGCACTGTTGAAGACAAAATATTCAAATGTCTTCCTATCTTTCTTTGAGAAACATTGTTTTTAAACATTTCAATAATTTTCTCACATATGTGTTGGCAAACTAGCGATCCTCAGCCCATCTTTGCTCCTAAAGGACTAGACCTTTCTTGGATGCTGCTTTTGTACTAAATCATAGTTACAATCACCTGTTAACGTCACCTGATTTAAATCACATCATGATTTACCAATTCACCTGATTACTAGCCTTAAATTGGTCCTGCCCCAACTTTTTTTGGAATGTGTTGCAGGTCTGAACGACAGGAAAGGATGTATATTTACAAATTAAATGGGTCACACTTTATTTTGATGGTCCGTTTGATGAATTTAAGTTACATTGCAACTACATGCCAACTAATTCTCATTAGATTATAAGTAGACTGTTTGGTTGGGGTTAGGGTTGTGGTTGGGGTTAGGGTTAGAGTTAGAGTAAGCTGACATGTACTTGCAAAGTTTCTTATAGTCAGTTAAATGTCTGTTCATTCATTCATTTTCTTTTCGGCTTAGTCCCTTTATTAATCTGGGGTCGCCACAGCGGAATGAACAGCCAACTTATCCAGCATTTGTTTTATGCAGCGAATGCCATTCCAGCCACAACCCATCTCTGGGAAACATCCATACATTCTCATTCACACACTACGGACAATTTAGCTTACCCAATTCACCTATACCGCATGTCTTTGGACTTGTGGGGGAAACCGGAGCACCCGGAGGAAACCCACGCAACCACAGGGAGAACATGCATACTCCACACAGAAATGCCAACTGACCCAGCCGGGCTCGAACCAGCGACCTTCTTGCTGTGAGGCGAACGTGCTACTCACTACGCCACCGTGGCGCCCTTGAATGTCTGTATCAACAGATATTAAGCTTACAGTCTATTGATACTTAAATGGACCATCAAAATAAAGTGTTACCATAAAAAGAAATTTTTGTTGTGTTCATATTGTCTGCAATGTGTTTTCCATATGATCCCAACTTTTTCTTATATGGGGTTGTAAATAGATTACAATTTTAAAGGACGGTTCACCAAAATTTTAAAACTTTTTTAATTAACTTCAGGGCATCTGAGATGTGGATGATTTTTTTCTTAAGTAGAATACTATAGAGCAGAACTCTGTCCTGGAGGGCCGGTGCCCTGCAGATTTTAGCTCCAACTTGCCTCAACACACCTGCAAGGATATTTCTAGAATGCCTATTAAGAGCTTGATTAGCTAGACCAGGTGTGTCTGATTGGGGTTGGATCTAAACTTCACCAGCCCTGCAGGACCGAGTTTGGACACCTCTGTTATAGAGGATTTTTAGATGGAACTGTGGTCCTTGGTCATTCATAAAAATGCAAGTCAGTATACCACATAGCATTGGCTACATCATTTAAAAATGTATGTACATTTTAAATTCCAACTAAATTGTTAAATTGCTAATGCTATATATATATATATATATATATGAAGAGTTTCGTTGCAAAACGAGATATATCCATTTTGAGAAATGTTGGTTATTTGGCATTATTATTGAAGACATCAACAGTCAAGTTTATTCACAATTTCTGTTCGTTAAACTATTACTTGAGCTCAGTGAAGGCCAGGGACACATATTCTTCAAATCCAGGATATTTTTTATTTAATTTTATGTCCATAAATAGTTCATAAATATGTCAAAAAGCATGTCAAAATGCAACATATTTATCTTAACATTGTCAAACATCCTAAATTGATTAAAATTAATAAAAACTATAAGGAATAGTATATACAAAGATTGATTATTAATATTAAGATTCTGAGTTAGTTAGTTAGTTAGTTAGTTTTGGCCAGAACTTACACACTATAACTGTCATGGCTCAGGGATCTGTGTGTCTGTGTGTGCTTGTGGCTGTACCTGTGTTGGCGTGAGTGTGTTGTTTGACTGTCTGTTTGCTTTCCCCCGTCAGCTGTGTGGTCACGTGGGCTGATTAGCGACAGCAGCTGTTCGGTGTTAGCGCAGCTATTTAAGTTCAGTCTTCACGTCTCGTTTTTGTCAGTCCGTTATGTCCCATCTTGTGTTTGTGTCTCCAGGCTCCGTTCATGTACATGCTGGTGGTGAGTCGCTGTAACCCTCGATCTTTGTGGATGTTATCTTCTGTGGCTATTGCCTGCTTCCTGAACTGTTCCTCATGTGATCATCTATGAGCTTCGACTGTGACTGTTACTTCCTGCTCTGTTGTCTGAAGTTTCCCTCAGCTGTGTAGTTGCAACGTCTCCTTGAGAAGTTACCACTGGCTTTCTCCATCGCCTCATTCACGAACTCTGATATATTGAGCCTTGTTGGATTGCATTCTAACATTAAACTCCTTTTTACTTTACTCTCGCATTTGGGTCTCCTTGTGTTTCATAACAATAACATAACATAACATTTTTTTTTTTTTTTTTTTGCTGGGGCACCAATGGCTTTAAGCAGGCTTCACTGTGGCATTTGAAGAAATTTTGGATCATCAGTGGGAAAATTAACAATTTATCAATAGATTGTAAATATTCAAAAACATAATGCCACAATAGATATAATGTGACTATGGCGTGTGCTAGTAATCCAGGGCAGTCCCTGAATAAAAAGGTCGGATAACAACATACCAGCTGTGCTGTCAGAGCAAACTTACTGGAGGATGTTTATCGTTTCAACCATCCTTAAACAGCTTCGGACTAATTGTGATTAGTTATAATATAGATAAGTAAGATTAAGTTAGGTAAATAAACGACTTGTAGCTTGTTACAGAAAGAGTGGAGGCTCCTTCCACACCGCTGCTGAAAACCAAACCTGTATGATCCGAGTGGGCGGAGCCACGATGGCACAGTTCCTGTTGCACCGAGTCCGCGGATACAAGCTCGCCTTGTCCCATCATATTTAATGACTTATTTCACTGTATTAATAATAATGTTAATAATAATGATAATGTTATTATTATTAATATTATCATTACTATTATGCAGCTGGAATGACCGGCTCCAATCTGTCATCAAAATCCATGAGGTTTGCTCGACTCTGAAGCTTTGATTCTCTGACTGACAGACGGACGAAGCCTGTGACTGACAGCTCGCCTACAGTATAAACAACTGTTCTATAATATTATATGCTATATAATGTTATATCGCACTTTGTAAAGAAACTGGTCTGGCGGATATCACGTTTTGTGAAAATACATTTTGTAGTAGGCCTAAAATGTTCATTCTTAAATTGTGTTAATGGCAGCAATTCACACATAAATAAGGGTACATCTGAACAGTGATTTCCAATCATAAAATGCAAATGTCAAAAAATGGCTTTTATTGCGTTTTGCAATCAAACTCTTCATATACTGTATATATATGTAATTTTATTATTTATTATTATTATTTTAATTATTGTTAATAACAAACCTTGCACAGGAACCGGCACCTGCATCACAAGCTCAGAGAAATGACCATCCTCTGTGAGAAAGACATGAATAAATTCATTATTATACAAAAAAAAAAAGATTTTCTATTCTCTCTTTTCAAATTAGAGGCCAGTTTTACCATTTGCTTGTAGCTTATGATCTATAAGTGTTTACCCTTTAATTACACTTTTGAATTGCATTGTGGGATCATTGTATTGTTTATAGAGTATAACATTTCATTGAGGAACAGGTGCTTACCAAATTGTGGAGATTTGGGGGCATCAACGAGGGTCTTCATAGAAAGTCTAACATCAGCAACCTCTTGGCTGATCTGAGAAACTTTAAAGAATCATAGTCAAAATCAAACTCCAAAAAGTCAAATTAAAATATCAAAAAACATAATCGGTGAAAGAAAAATGCTTAAACATACTTTTTATTCCAACAGCCAGCGTCAGAATAAACACATAGAGGGCAAGAATTGCATATATTATATACATCATTCTGTTCCTTCTACCTGTAGAAAGAAAGAACAAACAAGATGGAAAAAAAACTCTCAATTCAACGTAATTTAACTAACAATGATTTACTATAGTATTTCATCATCATGTTGTTTCTAAAAGTCAAACTTTTGTATAAGTTTTTTTCTGTTTTCAGTTTTTTTTTATAAGAATACCTTTTTATTATTATCATCGTTCAATAAATTAAACATTCTCTACACAAAGGAAAACAAAATCATCTTTCTCACCTGATTCCATTATGAATTTTTGCCCACTGTGATTAATTTCTGCCTCGGCTGACGTAAATCGATCATATGATACAGTTTCCATGTCTGAAGAAAAGCGCAGGATGAAGGATGTATTCACATTAAAGGATTAAAAATTAATTAAAGTGTTTTTTTTAACCTTTAAACAAATGCCAAGACTAATATTGAGGTGTAAATAAACAGCCTGAATGTACAAAACGCAAGAGTTTCAAGGCCATGTAACAGGCAGTTAAATATTAACTATGTCTGAACTTCATCCATCACAAACAAGGAGAAGAGCAAATGAAAATGTCTGTCCACATACTGTTGGTTATAAAAAAAGATAGCAGTATGAAGGCACTTTTGTATATATTTATTATTATTTATTAACATATTATTCAAAATATACAGAAAAAGACATCACATTATATTATACAGCTGAAAAACTTTGAATTACATTGAGAAACACTCAAAACATTCTCATTACACACTAAAAAATACCTAAAATATGTACAAACTCAATCATTGTGTTAGGAGTTTCATTTAAAATCACATTTTTTAAGCTAATGTTTGAAGTTGCCCATATTTAACCCAAGTTTGGCTTAAAAAAAAAAAACTGCATTTCACCTCAAATTAAGATTTTAGCATATAAAAGCACATTTATTATGTAAAAATACAGAAAAGCAAACAATGAAGTGCAGCGAATCTTACCCTAAAGTGAGTTTGTGTGGACTCCTCTGCTCCTCCTGTGCTGCGGTCAGTGTCCTGATGGCTATTTTTATGTCATTCTGTCCTTATGCAACAACAAAATATTCAGTCAAAAAAAAAATTTAAAAAAATCTTATAATGGGCTACATAAAGCCTTTGCAGTGCTTGACGTTTTCCAAATTTTGTGTCACAGCCTTTTATTCTAAATGGAATAAATGCACTACTTTTTTTCCGAACTTAACAAATAATAGACCATAATGACAACATGAAAGGAGTTTGTGTGAAATCTTTGCAAATTTATTTAAAATCTAAATAATTATTCACAGCCATTTCTCAATACTTTGTAGAAGCACTTTTGGCAACAGTTACAGTCTCACATCTTTTTGCTGCATAGATATTCACATTAGATGTCACCAACGCTACTGTTGTCTATTGGAAGAAATGCGTCAATAGAACCGCCATTTTAGTACAGGGTAGCGCTCCTTTGAAATTAATGTGGGACCAAGGTGCTGTGTAGGACTGGCCATTCAGAGCCAGAGATATATACACATATACAGATAAATCTGTGATTGGGAGTTTTCCCAGTGGTCAGTATGCAAATATTTTTATAAATTACGAAAATTATTAATTTACATCACTTTTCTACATCAACTGTCGACAAAGAACGTGTGTTTGTGTGCATGCAAATGTATTATCCTCACTCCCTGTTAAATTTGATCTAATCTGTGTCCTGAAACACACCCCCTTCTTCTGATTTCTCTTCTAATGTTAACAAAGCGTTCTCTTAGCCGACAATAATACAAGTTTCTGGAACTGCAGCATCTTGTTGTCATATTTCACTTACATTGTTTGCTGATTTCATTCAACAAAAATAGCATAAGCCTAGTAATTTAGTGCAAGTTAGTGCTACTTTGCATTATGGTCAGTGCAGTAAGAGATTGTATTATTGTCACGATCACCAGCGATCTAAACTTCCAAGGATCGCTGGTATACACACTATCAAATAAGAACTACAAATCCGCATTTTATGAACTACATCCCCAGTCATGCAACACACTCACCTGCTTCAAGTCACCACTGATTAGAGACTCCCAGCTGAAGCCACTCACTACTGATTCACAGACTATTTAAACTGCACAGACACACACACTAGCGCTGAGTCTTGTTTATGTCTAGTGACATTACAACGCGATCTTTTGGTCTTGGTTTCCCGTGTTTGTGCCTTTGCCTTGCTATCTGTTCATCCCTGCCTGCCGCCAGCCTTTTGACTCCTTGCCTGTTCTTGACCACGATTTTGGACTGTCTGTAAGCATCTGTTAATTCCTGTTGACCACTGTTTACCTGTACATGGCTAATAAACCTGCATGTGGATCCACACCTCAGTTGTCAGTGTCACATCCCCGTGTTACAAAAGACTCAGCCATGAACATGAATCCAGCGGGTATCAAGATCATGCGTCTCCATCAGGAAGCCCGATCAATAGAAGAGTATGTAGAGGATTTTATTTCTTTGGCTCATTTAACATCCATGGACTATTTATGTTTGATATTTTTCTGGGGTGGTTTATCCGAACCACTTTATTCATACATGCCATTGCATGAACCCCATTGGACACTAGAGTTTTATATTGACCTCACATGATGACTGCCTTCAATTCGCCTGCTCACAAGCTGGCTGCCTTCAGTCTGTGTGCTCACAAGATGGCTGCCTCCAGTCCGCTTGCTCACAATATGGCTGCTTCCAGTCCACCTTCTCACAAGATGGCTGCCTGCAGTCCACCTTCTCACAAGATGGCTGACTCCAGTCCGCCTACTCACAAGATGGCTGCCTCCAGACCTCCAGCTCACACAATGGGTAAGTGTCAGCCTACCACTAGCTCATAAGATGGCTTCATGTTCCGAGTCTATTCTAACCATAGTTCCTGTCATTGTTCCTGTTCTTGAAATGCCGACGCCAGAGACGCCTGAGCCGCCAGAGGCGACGCCGCCGCCAGAGCTGCCAGAGCCATTGATGCCGCCAGAATCCTCTGAATTCCCCAAATGGCGGGCGCCAGATCCTCCTGAATTCCCCGAATGCCCAGGGGCACCAGGCACCTGATATCCTTCAATGGCCAGGGACGCCAGACCCGCCTGAGTCCCACGAAAGGCCAGAGCCACAGCCTGAGTCCCACGAAAGGCCGGAGCCACCGCCTGAGTTCCACGAAGGGCCGGAGCTACCGCCTGAGTCCCACATGTGATCTGCCAGAGCCATGTGACCTCCCAGAGCCGTGTGACTTCCCAGAGCCATGTGAACCCTCAGTGCCTCCTGAATCCAGGCCTCCTGATCCACTGGGGTGGTATGAACTGCCAGTGTTCCCTGAACCTTGGCCTACTGATCCACTGGAGTTGTATGAACTGCCAGTGTTCCCTGAACCCCGGCCTACTGATCCACTGGGGTTGTATGAACTGCCAGTATTCTCTGAACCCAGGCCTCCTGACCCACTGGGGTTATATGAACTGCCAGTGCTCCTTAAACCAAGACCTCCTGACCCACTGGGGTTGAATGAACTGCCAGTGCTCCTTGAACCAACACCTCCTGACCCACTGGGGTTAAATGAACTGCCGGTGCTCCTTGAACCTAAGCCTCCTGATCCACTGGGGTTGTATGAACTGCCAGTGCTGCTTGAACCAAAGCCTCCTGACCCACTGGGGTTATAGGAACTGCCAGTGCTCCTTGAACCAAAGCCTCCTGACCCACTGGGGTTGAATGAACTGCCAGTACTCCTTGAACCTAAGCCTCCTGACCCACTGGGGTTGAATGAACTGCCAGTGCTCCTTGAACCTAGGCCTCCTGACCCTCTGGGGTTGAACGAACTGCCAGTGCATCCTGAACCTAAGCCTCCCGACCCACTGGGGTTACTCAAACTACCAGTGCCTCTCGGACCAAAGCCTCCTGACCCACTGGGGTTACACAAACTGCCACTCTTCCTTGAATCAAAGCCTTCTGACCCACGGGGTTTACACAAACTGCCACTGTTCCTTGAACCAAAGCCTCCTAACCCACGGGGGTTACACAAACTGCCACTGTTCCTTGAACCAAAGCCTCCTGACCCACGGGGGTTCCACAAACTGCCACTGTTCCTTGAACCAAAGCCTCCTGACCCACGGAGGTTACATGAACTGCAAATGTTCCTTGAACCAAAGCCTCCTGACCCACGGCGGTTACACGAACTGCCACTGTTCCTTGAACCAAAGCCTCCTGACCCACGGGGG
>CAIGQQ010032757.1:0-17646 GCA_903798035.1 Danio albolineatus | reverse complement strand
CCAAAAATCTAACCTAGAACGCTGGCTACGCCCTGAGAAAGCCCCCCCAAGTATATTGTTTCTTATGTGGATTTATCATCCGCCAAATATCAATTAAGTCAAGAGATTGAGTCAAAGAGTTTATTATAGGGTTATATGAAAAAGTATGAAATGGAGAAGGATATCTATCCTGCCATTCATCTGGAACAGCATTAAAATCTCCCCCAATGATAATTTTGTCAGTAAGATAAGTGTTCTTCCAGTCATCAATCATGAAAGCCAAATTTTGAAAAAAAGACTTATTGGCAGCCTTGTTAGTGTAACCATAGATATTAACCAATAAGAAAAAATAGTTATTGAATTCAAGAACCACCATAATCCAATGCCCCTCTTTATCTCCTAAACTTGCAATTATTTTAAAGTCATGTCGATTGAACAAAAAAGCAACTCCTGCAGAATTGGATGTTCCATGAGAGCAAAAAACCTCTTTACCCCACTGTGATTTCCAAAATGCCACATCTAAATTAGTTGAATGTGTCTCTTGTAGAAAAAAACAATTAACTTTAACTTGCTCCTTGCAAAAAAGAAAAAGTGCCTTACGTTTAACATTACATCTTATACCTCGAACATTTAAAGATAACAGAGAAAAAGACATTACAACGGAGAAAAAAAAGTGTCACTTTCCTTAAACACAGGTGTGATACAATAACATTCATTTTTGAAAGGCCTATAGAACGTATAAGAAACCTAAAACTGGTCTATAACCTACGGTGCAAAAAACAAACTCTTTTTTTTTTATTTATTATTATTAACATTTTATGAAACTAAAGTACTTATTTCTACCAAGAAAATGAAATTCAGATTCAGATTCTGTCGTGTCTAGGACTCAAAACAAGGCTTTCATTCACACATCTTCTTTTTTTACCTTGATTAAACCGTTACCTTCTGCCCATTAATTACAGCATATCCATCGCGCAGGTAAGCTTTCAAGTTCATCTTTCTGGCTTCCTCAACTTTAGGCCAAAGTCGAGCATGAGCCTCCCTGTCGTCCTTGCAAAAGTCCTCTCTGAAGCGAATGTTTCTCTCCCTGCAGATCGATGCATTTTTTGACATTCTCCAGACCGTGTCACGGACAGTTCGCATGCCAAATTGGATGATGATCTGTCGTGGTGTGCCTCCTTTCATTTTCTTTCCAAGACGGTGAACTGTGTCCACAGTATTTTGCAGCTGATCTGGAGAGTGAGGAACTATCTGCGACAGAATGTCAATCACGATACGTCTGGCATCCTCGTCTTCTTTTTCAGGAACCCCGTTTATTCTCAAACACCATCTGCGCTTGTACCGGTCGTGTTCGATACATTTTTGTTTCAGCAGGTCGTTATCTTTCTGAATCAGGTTCATCCGTGCCTTTAACTTTTCCACATCCTCCTTAACGCCTTTCATCGCCGTCGTATTTTCATCCAAAGACTTCGTAATGTTGACGATTGCATCAGTATTCTCTTTAAGTTGAAATTCGAAAGCACGAATATACTCTGAATTCTCATCAAACTTCCGACTGAGACTTTGAATGGCGGCGTAAAGAACGCTGGTAGAAATCTCGTCTTTCTCTTTTTCTTTTTCCTGTGGTCCTTTCACTCGTTTAGGCCCTGGGCTTTTGAGAGGGGTGTGAGGCATTACCTTTTGTCGTACATCTTTAGCTGATGATATTTCCACCTCCATCACGTCCAACGGTTCCTCAGTATCTGACGTATGCGACATAAATTCTTCGATTTTCTCGGCAATTTTGGCCACGAGCAGAAGAATGGCTTTACATGCACGATAAATCACCAATTAAGTACAAAAGTGTTGCTTATATATACACCATAGAGCTAAAAGAGTGCCTTTCTTTCCAAATTAGTCACAGCCTGTAAAAAGTTTGACTTGCTACTCCGCCATCTTGACACGCCCCCATGCTTGAAAATGTAATTGTGTGGCTTTCGTTTTAATTTGTATCACAAAATGAGTAATAATGAACTAGTTTAAATTAATATATATGTGATTTTTGCATAAAACTCTGGAGTCTTTTTTTCATCTGCAGCCTTTGAAATTAAACATATAAATTTAAGATGAATGATGACATATTTAAGATGCAAGTAAATGACAATTAAGAGAGTAAATGACTAATTCAATGTTAGGCTTAGGGCAAATGTGTGATCAAAAATGTTATTATTACTATAGAATAAAATGATGATTAGCATCTGATATAACGTGATGAAAATGTATATGTATGTAGATATGTAAAACACTAGAGAAATTTACAAATGCACTGGGAAATTGCTTGAAATATGCTGAAATCTTCTTTTGGAAGAAACCGTTCCATCAACAGATTTGTGTTTGTATTTTATGATGCATAAAGAATGCACATTTTTGTAATTTGCAAATGTTCTTTACTTTGTTTGTAGTTTTGACTGGGAAGATTGAAGAGCTCGGAGAGGAATTGCGGAGTCACTTTAACATAGAGGAATTTGCTCCGGTTTCATTACCGGTTCAGGTACAAGCGTCATTATAAAAGCTGATTCTAAAAACTGTCTAACTTGTGTGTGGCTACACACAGAGCATTTTTATGGTTGGTGTGAAAAGGGAATTTCGGAGATTGTTTACCCATTTTGGCTGTTTTTGGTGTATGTTCTGTTTGGTTCCTGCAGGACAGCATCACAGTACTGGGGCAGGTGTGCTGTGACAGTAACGGGAAACTTAATGCCCAGTCTGTCCTTTTGGAGGCTGGACAGGAACAGGGAGGCAGACAAGTTCCCGTGGATCTGTCTGAGCTTAAAGAGTTCTCACTCTTCCCTGGACAGGTGAGATGCACAAAAAAACACAGAGTTCCCTACTGTAATGTAGGGCTGGGTAATATGACACAAATCTCAATCACGATAAAAGCACACTCCTATCTTATTAATAGATCAATTAATAGTTTTTATGACCACATGTAAGAGACTATTTCCTTTTTTGCATTTTAAAGTGTATACTCAGAAATGTACTCATCCATATGTGATGTGATGTTTCTTACATGATGTTTTTTTTTTCTTTAGAACTTGTTAAAATGTAAAAAAAAAAAAAAAAAAAAATTACAAATATAAAATCAATATGAATTAACAAAACAAAACAAATACCAAAAAAAACAAATAATAACAGGTCCAACATAAAAATAAGAAATATCTCTAAATAAAATGTAAACATTGAAAGATTGCAACTTTCTCATTACGTTGATCCTGTTTGTGTCTGAATCCCCATAAAGCCGTGTAATATTGCGCTTCTATAAATTATGAAAACATACTTACATAAACTACTTTTTTGTGACTGTACAATATGAAACAATTTTTATTTTGTTGATATATATTGCCATATTGGACAGCCCTACTGTAATGTTTCAGGCATGCAGATTTTTGGGTTAATTTCTCCACTGATATTGCTATTACATGTATATTTCACAAGCCAGAATGAATAATTGATCAGTCAAAATAATCAAAAACCTTTTCACTGTATTTGTAGGTTGTTGTCATGGAAGGTATGAATCCCTCGGGTGAGAAGTTTGTTGCTACCAAGCTGTACGAGGTATCTCAGTCTGTTAGATTACGTTTTGTTGAATTATGAAACTATGATGTTTATTTAGAAATGTGTTTGTCCACCAGGGCATCCCCCTGCCTTTTTACTGTCCTTCTGAAGTGAAACAAGAAATGGGTGAAGGTAGGATTGCTGAACATGCGTCAACAAGATCCCTGCTGAGTGTTCACACTAAACTCTTCATAATGAACTTTTTACAGTGTCTGAGCCTGTGATGGTCATGATGGCCTGTGGACCGTACACTCCCTCTGAAAGTCTGACCTATGACCCTCTGCTCGACCTCATTACTATTATCAATAAAGATCGTCCTGATGTCTGCATTCTGGTGAGTTATCCAACATGCAATTATTACTTTTTTCTTTCCTTCCCTCTCTTCTTTGCATTTTTCCCCCAATTTTTCTTTGAAAGTCTGATAGTAATGAAGTGTTTCTTTTTTTCATAGTTTGGACCATTTGTTGACTCCAAGCACGAGCAGATCGAGGTAAAGCAAATTTCTCATTAAAGAGGCCATTTGATGCAATTTTAAAAGGTTGTTATTTTGTTATTGTATTAGAATTGGTTAAGATGCTTAATTGTACATTACAGCAGCACCTCTATTCTTAGTCTGCATGAAACGCTCTGATTTATGGTGCGTTACAAATAGATCGCACTTCAGAGTGAAAAAATCATGACCGCCATGTTGAAGTGTCATTCCAAACCAAAGTGTTCCAATCTGGCCACTACGAAGGGGCCTTTTAAATTAAGGATTTTGAAAAATACAACTGATGGACACTTTTGAGCAGGAAAGCTGTTTGGTGTCACACTTCACTCAATTCAAAGAGGGACCCTCAGAAGGGATTACGCCCCATTCACACAGGGCGTCAGCATCAACGCTTCCCATTCACTTTGAATGGGTGACGTCAGGCATTGCCGAACTGCATTCTGGATCCGAAGCGGCGCCGCTCGCTGCAGGAGTTGGGACTTTCTCAACTTTTCAAGCGCCAACGGAAGCATCAGCCAATCAGATCGCTGTATGCAAATACACCAGCCCAGACAGTAGCCGATTGTTGACGAATTTCATTAGCTGACGCTGCTATGACGATCGCGTCAGCCCCAACTTCAGACACGCCCTCTGTCAAGCGTTGACGCTGAAGCCTCGTGTGAATTGGGTGTCAGTGCATAGGGATGAGCCCTTCTGAACTGAACCAAGTGTATCCTTCACAAAACTCCACCTTCCAGAAGGCCCAGAGTGCTCTGATTGGCCAGCTGACCAATTCAATCTTGATTGAAAAAACATCTCAAATAACAAGATTTTTTCATGACATAATGACAACACCTCTTTTCACTGAAACCTTGCCTTCTGTCTTTGGGCATTATGACATACTAATCTTTACAAATCTTTTCCAAACTTTAATTTTAGCAGTGATTTATTTTTTTAGGTATGCTCAGACAAAAGAGATTCATCATGAGTCATAACTTTGTATCTTTTCTACCGACACAAACCTACATTACACCCTAGCCTATAGGAAAAGGAAACCATCATATGACCTCTTTAACATTTTATGGACACAAATCTAAGCACTCAATGTTCAACATTCTCAACAGAAAAACCAGGTGACCGAAACATTTGAGACAATCTTCAAGAGATGTATGGACAGCATAGTGGAAGGAACCAAAGGGTGTGTAGATTTGCATTGATATTCAAATCGAATACTAAGTACTACTACCAATTATAACTGTTTTCATTGCACACGCTTTTATTGTTATTATTATTATAGTACGGCGTGCAAGTTGGTGTTTGTTCCATCTCAGAGGGATGTCCATCATCATTACATTTATCCTCAGCCACCCTTTAACCTGACCATCAGCAAAGACGATACAGCAGTAAGATGATTAGCTAAATCTTGTTCATCTCAATGAAATTGGCTGTCCTCTTACTACGAATGGTGGTGATTTAATATTTAATCTATTTGTGTGATTCAGGCCAAGCTTAATTAGAAAGACATGACTTTATTCAAAATTTCATTATCTTAAACTAAAGGATGTTTCTTTCGTTCTTGTTGTCTAATATCCTCTTTCCACCCTTAGCGAGTGACTTTAGCTCCTGACCCCTGCACGCTCCTCATTGGTAGTGTGACTTTCGGCCTGACTTCTACTGACATTCTGTTTCATATGGGAGCTGAAGAGATCAGCAGGTAATGCTACTCGCCTACAACTGATGAGCAAATGTACATATGCAATGTGGTTTATTTAGGAATGACAGTTTTTATAGTGGTTTCTGGGTATTTTATCATGTAAAAAATAACGACAGAAAAAGCATTCTGTTGACTGTTCTGTTTTTGCAGTGGGACGGGGACAGAACGTTTCTCACGCATCATGAAACACATGTTGACCCAGAGGAGGTTTGTCAAGCATATTCATCTTAAAAATGACCTCACTTGAGAAACGGTAATGCTTGTAGACTTCTCCGCTATTCCTGACAGTTGTAAATCTTCAAATGAATTGTTCTTTTAGCTACTATCCTCTGTATCCTCCTGCGGAAGAGGTTAACATGGATTATGAGAAGTTTCAGCAGTTCAGCCAAATGAACCTCACGCCTGATATTCTTGTGGCTCCTTCTGAACTTCGGTATTTTATCAAGGTAAATCAGTCACTTTTCATAATAAAATGTTATTATATTTGTATAAAATAGGATGTCGTTTTAAACTAATTTGCTATTATTTCTCAGGATGTGATTGGCTGTGTATGCGTCAATCCTGGCCGTCTCACTAAAGGACAGGTAGGCGGGACTTACGGACGGTTACTCATTCAGCCAAACCCTGCGCTGGAGGAAGGCAAAAGAGTGAGCCCATGTATAGCAGGACAGGTGGTCAAAATATGAAGTTTCTTTTCAACTGCTTGAACCTTATTACATGTCTGTATTTTTTTATGTCTGTATTAAATCTTTCCATTTAAAGTGACTGGAAAATAAAATACTTTGTAAAAAGGGAACATATTGTGATTTGTTTTTTTTGTTTTTTTTTTAAACGATATAATAGATGTCTCAGCTGCACCTCGGAATGTGCTTTTAAATATTTAGCTCAAATGATCTCATATTGATTATACCATGTTGTAAATGTCCCTTTGTGGGTGGAAGAAAAACGTTTTTGTGTCTCTATATGTAAATGAGGTAATTAGATAAACTTAGACTTTCCTTTTATGTGAACAATTTCTATTTAATGGAGAAAGAATTGTCATAAAACATGCTCTTTCAACCTTTATACCACTGATGTCATTTACACCAACGCCAATTACCCATTTAGGAATACGACATTTGTTGTTGAATAGCTGGTTTGGCTTAAATCATGACATTGCAGAAGTTTTAGTGAACTTGGTTCCATGTTGACTTTTATTAAAGGATTAGTCTAAAATTAATTTAAAACGTAAACTAAGCTTATCAACTTTCTCGCCTTAAGGATGTTTCTAAAACTCTAGAGTTTATATATAAAATGAATATTGCAATAAAAAGCCTGAATATATAAGAAAAACATCCTTTCACACAACTTTACATAAATGTACAAAACATTACCCTGAATGTGGCAACCGTGAGTATATACATTGAAGAGCTCTGTTTAAAGGTTTCCTCTTTAGCTGGGTATGTTTTCCAG
Source organism: Danio albolineatus (assembly GCA_903798035.1). Classification (NCBI taxonomy): domain Eukaryota; kingdom Metazoa; phylum Chordata; class Actinopteri; order Cypriniformes; family Danionidae; genus Danio; species Danio albolineatus. The sequence goes on along the minus strand of CAIGQQ010032757.1, from coordinate 10,438 downwards.
TTGCATCACAATGTCACTTAACTTTGGATCTTCTCTCCAGTTCACTTTACTGGCCAGTATAATTCCCTGAAAAAAAGAAAGCAATAAGATGAAATAATAATGACAAGTACTCGAGCAAACACAAAGTGAAGCCACATACCCGGAGCACATTTTGTAAGATAGTGGTGATCCTCTGGTATTTCTGCAGAACAGCCTCAGCTCTTTCTTTGGTTTTCTGCTGAACCTCTCCGTGGTTTTCCTTCTCTTGCTTCAACTCATTTATTTCCTGCATCTTTTTCTTTATCTGTCCTTTTAGATCTATCAAACAGGATTAAGACCTGGTTATACTTTATTAGCCATCATACTAAAAGTGTAAATCTACTTTCTTTTTTAATGTTAACCTGTCAAAATACTACATTTAAAAAATCTTGAATAACTTTGGCTAAGTAAAAGTAACATTAAAATATGAAGTACCAAGTCTTTGCTTTTGGACATCTGTGATCTGGTCCTGAAGCTCACGTGTTTCCTAGAGAAAAAAGATCAGCAATTAAGTATTCTGTGGCTATAGTTAACCATAAAAATGATGGTTAATATTGAGATGTCTCTTTTGTCGTTAACTTTATATTCAGAAAAGATTGTATTTACATGGCATATTAAATGCATATGCATAACTTGCAAGTAATCAGCAAAACATATACACTCACTGGCCACTTTATTAGGCACACTTTACTATTACCGGGTTGGATGCCTTCAGATTAACCTTAATCCTTCATGGCATAGATTCAACAAGGTACTGGGAATATTCCTCAGAGATTTTGGTCCATACTGACATGATAGCACCATGCAGTTGCGGCAGATTTGTCGGCTGCACAGTCATAATGCGAATCTGACGTTCTACCGCATCCCAGAAATGCTCTATTGGGTTGAGATCTGCTGACTGTGGAGGCCATGAACTCATAGTCATGTTCAAGAAAACAGCTAAACTTTTATGTACTGTTAAAAACTCCTTCCTGACAAACTGGCCAAACCCACTGGTTTAGTGGTAAAATATACATTTTTAAAATGACAATGTAACATGTAAAAACAAAAAGAAAATCATGACTGGCCTTTTTTTGCTACATAAACTACTTTTACACTGATGTCTTTAAATCATTACAAAAATATAGTAATTTTTGCTGGGAAAAAAATAAAATGACACATTCTAATGTACAGGGCATAAATGTAAAGCCATGTAACAATTACTTTGATCCATGCCATGAGCAAAGATTTATCTAAAATTGGCACGTCAAACAATGTGCACTCCCACCTTTAAAATTTGAATGGTCTTTTCACAGAGCTCAGAGTTCTGATTGGTCAGTTCCTTTAGTTCCCTGTATGATAAACATTTGAATTATTAGAAGAAGTGTATATCAGACTACACATATTTAGATGTATTTAAATTAGGATCCACTCACTCAGCATCTGCACCATTCTGAATCATCTTTTCAATGACTGCGCTCCAAATCTGCATTCTAGTACACAAAGAATCACTTTAACATCAACAGCCAGAGACTGTATCTGTGATAATCTAGAATCTTTACCTGTTTAATACCAGTGTTTTGTTGAAGTGTGAAAGTCTTGCTTGCTCTATTTCACTTTCATACTTGGATCTACAGATTGTCATAAAAATGAATGTTGGGTTACTTTATAACATACAGTACACACGTGTAAATAAGTGTGTGTGTGTATGTGTGTATAATATAATAATTTCAGACACTTACAGATCTGCATCAGCTTCACAGGACTCTCGGTGTTTTCCTAAAAAACATGCACTAGAATTAGCATCATGTTAATTAATCACAAGTGGTTAATAGTAAGTGTATTCAAATATAAATCTAAGCTTACCCATGCTGACTTTAACATTCATTTCAAAACACTGATTTTCCATTATTTCTTTCATCCTTGAGGAAAGAGAAAAAACATTAATGAAGAAAATTATTTCAAGAGTTCACACTTAGTTGATGATTTATCATAAGCTTGTTTGGCATGTTGTCCTGGGAGAGAGCCCTGAGCTCAAGGGGTCTTCGACCCTAGGGCTCCCTCCAATTCGCAGGGCGGGAGGAAAAGTTGAGCTCAGGTAGATCTCAAAATTCCCTGGCTTGAGTGAGTAAGGTAAACTACTTTGAAAATGAAGGGAGCTAAACAAGATCCTGTGGTGCTTAGTCTATTACATACGGAGCATGTCTTTGGATGGTGGGAGGAAACTGGAGAGCTCGGGTAAAACCCAGGCGGACAGGGGGAAACATACCAACTCTGCACAGAAACATCTGCCAACCCTGCAAGGACCAGGGCCGGCCGTGTTCTTGCAGTGGGGGCTAACTGTGATAACCCCTGGGCCGCCGTGCCACCTGATCTGTTTAGGAAGGAGGAGAAGGGGGAGGAAGGGGGGGTTTCTGCCAGACGAAGATAAATGTGGAATAAAGACTATGGATAGTTATAATAACTTTAGAATCATATGATTGGGGGATCATGATAAGCTAATGCGAGACTAGCTGTGGTAAATCATAAGCATGTGATCCTCTCAATGTATAAACCTAATGTATAAAAACACTCATTTGGTAGATATGCTGAACTACCCATTAATACAGATTTAGGCATGTTGAAGTGGTCAAGATGATCTGCTAAAGTAATAAGCAACACTAACTAAAATAATTACAACACATTGGACTTTGAAGCAGATGAGCTACAGCAGCAGACAGTTCACATGGACTAACCAAAATTTGACAATAACAAAATCATCTGGTCTAATGACAATTTTTGCTGCAACATTCAATGATAGGATCAGAAATGGCAATAAAAACATGCAAGAATGAATCAGGCTGTCCTTGATCAGGTAATGTTTTGATAGATATGTTGTACTGCCCGTAGTAAACGTGCACTCTGGACATTGGCGAAAACTGGTTTAACTGTTGTTGTTTTTGTGCACAAAAGTGTTCTTGGATCTTCGTATTATTACAGTTTAACCAACTGTTCAGTTTAACCAACTGAGTTCACATGGAATGTTTAGACAACGTTCTTGGTTCCTTTTTTTGACTTTGAATGTCTCATGTCATGACCCTTGATTTGAATTATTTCTAAAAAATAAATTATTATTATTTATAAATTATTTATAAATAATATAAATTATTATTATTTATTTCTAAAACACACAATTCTTTAAACAAAATACATTTCACCATAGTCCAAAAGGAGCAGGATGAACCGCAAGCCCTTGCTGTCAATGGAGGGTCAGAAAGCTCTCAAATTTAATCTTATATCTTAATTTGTGTTTTAAGATAAACAACGGTTTCATGAATTTGAAACAACATAAGAGTAATTACATTAATGCAATTTCCTTTTTAGGGTGAACTTATCCTTTAATCCTTTACCATAAAATGTTGTATGTTGTTAATTGGTTTTATATAATTTCGTTGTATGTAGATAACAACAACTTATACAAATAAAATAATGAAAAATTACTTTAATAAGCTTGTGGGTGTCACTCCATCAGAGACTGAAGATGGATCAGGAAGACCGTTGTCCTTTCTAGGAGTGTCAACATCTGAAGCGAGGACATCATGATTAACGTTACTGGAACTCATCTTTGTATGTCTGTGAAGAATAAAACATAATTAATCCGATTCAAATAGATGGGGCTATTATCAGATTCCGCTAATATGAAATGAACCCCAAACCAGAAACTAACTAAAGTATATTTGTAACGTCGCTATGTCACATCTCAGAAAACAGATTTGTGACACGAAACAGGGTTAAGCGCCAATAATATACCCGTATACATTAATTCGTTTCCAGTTAACGTCACTGGATAACAGTTTTTTGAATGACACCAACAAAGCGAACTTATAAAGCTAACTCGCTTTACTTACGGGGTTTGTTTACTGTTTGTTGTTGAAATATTTCAAGTTGCGCGATTCCAATCCTGTCTGAAACTGCCGCCAGGAAGTGACTGTCACGTGATTGAGGTTATCTCGAAGCCACGCCCACTTGAATCAAACTAAGCATGAGCAGAAATAAAGGATCGGCCGCTACAGTGACAGTCAGGACTCCGTGTTTAGTGGCTTTTAGAGGTCAACATGGGGATATAAGGATATAGTCCGCCACTAGATAATCTGTTGTTGGTAAGAATGATGGCATGTTGTGCTTATTAGCATGCGAAGATCTGTAGGCTTTTTAAACAGTAGTGTTATTATAAAAGCATGTTAGCTTGGCGAGCTATAGGGTACATCGTTTTACTGCAGTATTATGTTATTGATGTATGACAAACTCATTAATGAGATGAATTTATATGTATTCATCTATAGACCGACAGCCTGGTTCGATTTAGTTCCGTTACTAAAGCTGGTGATTTGACAGGTTCATTCGCTCAGTCTAGTCAACAAAATGATTGATGTTATTTTGGATAATAATTCCGCATTTAAGCTGTAACTGTGTTTTATGGCAGTCTATACGTTCTTTGTTTGGTTGCCATATCTAAAATTATCCACTAGATTGAATCTCTTCAGTGAATCATTTGGTTATGTGCGCCAAATTGGTCTGAATATTTAAAAGGAAAGACCCTGCAGGTGAATAAATCTGTATTTGTCAGTATACTTTGGCTTCCACAATCGATACACGTAACATAACATTAAAAATTGAAAATATTTTTTTTGTATAACAAGTTTCATAAAATTATTTAAATGTTAAATAAAATCGAAATTATTCATTGTTTAATTAAATGTGCATGTGATAATATGCATACATGTCTTGCACAAACAAAATCTGAACTTTGGATGAGGTCAGGTTAATTACTTGCTTCATTTTTCTTTTTACATATTAGAGTCAAACGTTTTTTTTACACAGTGAGAATTTGGGAATACATTTTTATCAGTCCAAAACTCCAAAAGTAATGCAAAAAATACTTTTTGTATAATAAAATAATCGGGCAAATTATATATGAACAAATCCTTCTTTTTAATATCAAACACACACAATTATGTTTTCTGTCCATCTGACTAAAAATACACTACGAAAAGCCAAAATCCCCAAATTGTGCTGTTATGCCGGTCTCATTTTGAGATACTTATCGTTTAACGTAGTTTTGTATTACTTCTAGTTTTATTAGCTTTGATAATCGTGGTTAGAACAAACTGAAGTGACAACTTAATAATCGCACTTTGTTTAAAAGAACCGCATCCCATTGTCATTTATTCATGTCCTTAACACCAGCACCCTCTGATGGTTGCTAATGTATTCACTTTATGTTTGAACCGGAAGCAGTGATCGAATGTCGTCATGGGAAGCAAAGTGAGTGGCAAGATGGCAGCTGCCAGTCGGGTCGTGCAGGTAAACACTCTCCTCGGCCTGTACACCGATCATTTTGCTGTGACATCTCGTTTATTTCAGCGCATTATGGAAATAATGATCACTTATCCGCTTAGCCTATAGTCATATTTATCCTGAGTGTGTTTACGTGAGCAGAATGCATTGATTTCACCGGTTTGACAGATGCCCTTGTGGGCAAACCAAGTTCCTCTCACTTTCTTGATTTCTTTCATGTAAAACTCAGTATCATCTCAGCAACACCTTGCACAATGTGCGCTTTAAATGTTATGGAATTTGTGAATATTAAACGGGGGTGTGTTTGTTCGTCTCTTGATATGCAGAAATAAGTGTTTTGTGCACCACTGATCTGTTTTGTTTTGTTCTCATGTTTGTTTCACTGCAGGTTGTTCGGCCTCATGCACCTTTAATAAAGTTCCCAGATCGAAAGGGCGTCTCTAGGCCGAATGGTCAGTCAAATCCACATTTGCTCCAGAATAGTTGTTGTTTTACAAGATCTTAATATTTTGTGAAAGATATTGTGTGATCAGCGTCTGCTTTTTGACTTGATGTGGAACAAACTTTAGAATTTATACCCTTTTCTTACTCTGTTAGTACTTGTTTAGTCGTTTTTGTTAATAATGAATAAGAACGTTCTTGAAAGTTTTAATCACACGTGAATCTCATAAAAACATTATATACAGGTTGTATTAACTATGAACAGAGATTTACAATAGATGAATGTATGTACAGGTTGCTGTTAACAGTCAGAGGTATGCAGATGGATATGAACATAATTACAATTGTGTATGTGCTGTGGGTATGTACAATTCAAGATAAATTAGTGCAAAGTAGTGCGACGAATAAGATGATTTTATGGATTTATCAACCAATGGTGCCTCATACTAGGCATGGGCCGTAAAAGATTCTGACCGTATGATAACCTTGGATAAAAATATCACGGTATGACGGTATTGTGTTTACTGCTCTATAATATATTCTTTCTAAATGTCTGGCTAAAACACAACTTTTTTCCCCCATGAACACAATATATTTTATTTTGAGAAACATTTAAAATATTTTGGAGCAGTAAACATGTCAGGCTAAATAATTCAAGTGAATCATTGGCGTCTACGGTCTTCATTTGTTTCAAAAACACAGACGTCTTTACAATTTACACCTAAAAAAACAAAAATAATGTAAATAAAAAATCTTACATCTTAGGAACGGTAGCAGTAAGATAGCAGAAAATTTTGGCGGTATGAAAACCATCCATACCGCAGTATACCTTGAAAACGATTATCATACCTACCTCATACATGTGCATCTTTTGTTTGTTTTTAATTATGGTTCTATCCCTCAATTATAATTTTTTTTAATTGTGAAATACTTTCTGAAAATGTATAACTTTTTAAAATAAAAAATAATTCTTCTTTATTTCTGTAACACTGTTTACAATAAGGATTGTCAAAGCAGCTTAACAGATATTGTCGTTCTCTTGTCAGTTTTGTTTGTGAATTTCTCATTAAGGAATAATTGTATGTCTTCCCCATAAGCTCGGCATTACTTGTTGGTAACAGTTTTCTTTCTTTGTGCTTATATTCGCAGTACAAGAGGCTCTGAAGGTGCTCACAGCCAGCCTGCCACAGCTCTCTCAATCCACAGCTCCGTCTGCAGCATCAGTATCTCCTCCGCCAAGGCCACCGGGACCCGTCAGCCGACTGCCCGGCACACCTGACAGCATCGCTGCGGTTCGAGAGCTCCCTCAGAGATACCGCAGGAGAACCCTAGACTTAAATGAAATGGACTACATCCAGGTTAGTGCGTCCCTTTTTTTTTTTAACTGGTCAACAGTTGAAAAATTACAATCAGTTCATTTAATATTTAATAGAATATGAGCCATGCGTTTCAGTTTAGACTAAATCTTCTGTTGTAGTTTTACTGGTGTTCATTATTGATTTGTTAATTTTTATTGTAGCATTTTCTTTATGTTGTGATGTGTAGGGGAAAAATTAATTGTGGATAACCCGTTGACAATTTCTTTATTTTTATCTTGTTGCAGCGAGGAGGACCAGAATGACTGCAGTCTGATCGGGTTTATTAAATCAGACTCCTCATTTGTTGGAATCTGTTGCCTGATGGGTTTTTTGTCAAAGCATGTCACACTTCAAACTTAATTAAGTTATGTTGTACATACAAATCATTATTTGACAGTTAGCCTGTTTCATTATTCAGGTGCTCTGCATTTACAGTACATTAACTTTTTGCCGCCTTGCATTTATCAGAGGTTTACCAAATCAACAGTTTATGGATTTGAGTTTATGGATCATCATTTTGGAAGCAAGTACTGAATGGAGAGCTAGCATATTACACAGGTCTCTGCTGGACAAAAGCAGGATTGTGGATCTGAGCGATTAAAATATTTACTAATTTTGGAAAGCTTGTGTTTGCCTTTTATTTTACCCATCAATAACCATATTTGTATTTTATTTACATACTTTAAGGAATAGTTCACTTGAAAATGAATACTGTCACTATATATTTGAGCACAAGAGAAGCTATTTTGAAGAATATTAGAAACCAGACAGTTGACTACAGCCACTGAATATGGAAATCAACTTTTACCATCGACTGTTTGGTTATCAACATCTTGAAAAATCATATTTTATGCTCAATATAAAGAACTTAAAGATCCTGCGAGGTGCTTTAAAAATGTGCATTTTCTTTTTATTCTGTTTGACGTAATCTGGGACAGAGTAGCTTAAAAACAGCCAATAGCATTATGTTTTCATCACAGCTCTGCCAGTGAGAATAGTTGAGCTCAAGTGCATCAAAAGAAAAGTGTCTTAAAGGGGGCGGAGCATGTCAGATACTAGAGAAAATGAAGAATGAGGAGATGTGGGGGAAAAAAAAAAATCATTGATCCATTTAGGCCAGGGATGTCAAACTCAATTCCTGGAGGGCCGCAGCCCTGCAGTTTAGTTCCAACCCTGCTTCAACACACTCACTGGTAGGTTTCAAACAAGACTCAATCAGTTTGATCAAGTGTGTTTAATTAGGGTTGGAACTAAACTGTGCAGGACTGCGGCCCTCTAGGAATTGAGTTTGACATCCCTGATTTAGGCAGAAGTGACACACTGAAAGCTTTACATGTTTATATCAGTTTTATATCTTCTAACCGCAGAATAAAGATATTTTGTAACACAATAGCGTATAGATATCCTTAAAATTAATGGGATGATCTAAAAAAAAAAAAAAGTATTTTAATGTCAGTGGACCTTTAAGTTTGAAACAATTGCATTAGATGATTAATATTCATATTTGTATAACAATTCCCTTATTTCCAATCATAACGAACACACGTTTGTTTCCAGAGCGTTTATTTCTGGAGCTTTTTACACCAAGTAATAAAGTACAACAAAAATACAAAATAATGAAAAAGAAAAGAAGCAATACAATCATATGTACATATTTTAGAAACAATAGAGATATCTGAATAATTCTGTCATTAAATGTTATGATTGTCTGTATATATGGATTTACATTTATAGGATTTGTTGGGGTTTTTTTTATTCACGAGTTTCACCATTGCCTTCCTCTCCGTGGTTGAATGTAAAAACCTCTATTGAATATATATTTATATATTTTTTTAATTTCTAACTTAAATACATAAAACATACTCACGCACATCCACTTTACCAAACTCTTCTCAATATATTTAAGATGTAAAATGTTTAATAGGTCAAAGCAACCTGTACATTCTGGAATTTGAGTTAATTGTATTTAATATGCAAAACACTTTGGGGGAGTAAAATTACTGTCGATTCACTGTATCATTTATAAAGTACTAATACAGAAGCATAAAAGCATTTTAAGGTATGAAAATAAAAAAACGGAGCACCAAGTACTACACTCGTTGATGTATGCCGAGCGTTAATGAATGTAGTGCTTTCTAATCATTCATGAATAATGGCATTCAATTGAATCAACATCAGTGATCACAGCTCAAACATGCTCAATGCAGATGCACAAAACTCTCAACTTATAAACGCAAACGCAGTGCATTCAATGAAAAAAAAAATGACTCTTCACATTACTAATAGCAGCCGTTAAGAATCAAAAATGGAATTAAACTATTGATGAATGAATGGGTTTACATGGGAGTGTCCATTAAACTCATCGCTCAAAGAAAAACTAAAGAAATGCTGTGATATTATAGCAAGCAACCATAATCGGCATGCATTTGACGTCTGTCACTGCAGTAAACAAAGGTGAAAATAAGCTATGGATATTGTAAGACTTTCAACACTCTGTACATATCTACATATTATTGCTATAAACACATTTTTTTTTTCACATTTTTGCTTCTCCCTAATCAAAGTCAGGGATTTTAGTATACAAATGAATAAAGTAAATGGTTTGGAAATGCAAAATAGCAGGAAGGACTCGAGCTCGGAGGCAGTATCGGTTTTGATACAGTGCGTCAAGCTGATTGCTTTTTTGGCATTTAATATTAATCAGCTCGAAATATGTCAAAGGATCAACAAGAGTCCCGTCTGCTTCATGCATACGATACACAACATAAGAGGTCAAGAGTGATTAACAATTAGCTCAATTAACATTCAGGTGTTCTCAGTACCCCTGGCAGCTACAAAATATACATAATGCATAGCTGAAAAATTAACACTGGTTTAAATGGTACTAAAGTTGAGCACCAGCAAAAGTTACGTTTTGTAAAAATGACCTTTGATAAGGTAATGAATTTACAGACTCAACAGGTAAATCATAAATGTTCTGCACACCCATGGACTATTATTTATACACTACTCAGACTAATACTGTCAAATGGATATGACGGTCTCATAAAATGTCATATGTAGCATTTGAGTGCCAAATCTCAAACAAAAAAAACTTGGAGCCAGATCAGTCTCAGAAATAATACATTTACAAAATAAAACTCATACATGCACAGCACAATTCACATTTACAAAGTCCATTGTGTAAATTCAAAACACAATTCATAAATACAACACAATTTACATCAGGGATTTCTGTATTTTTGTATTTACGAATCCTGTTTTTAATTTGCGAATTGGAGTTGTGTATTTTTTAATCTTGTTTT
>CAIGQQ010032751.1:0-27198 GCA_903798035.1 Danio albolineatus | reverse complement strand
GAAAGAAAGAAAGAAAGAAAGAAAGAAAGAAAGAAAGAAAGAAAGAATTGTTTGTTTGGAAACTCTTTATCTTTGTCCCATAAATTTGATGTACAAACTTTTGTCAGTCATTTCTGAATGGGGTATATGCACAGCTAATGTTTTTCAGCCAATAATGAACTTATAATGAAAGGTTTATGTGACTATTTTCAATTTCAATTTTCAATCAATCCTTTTGCACATCGATGTTGTAATGTAATTCAACTATAATCAGTTAAATAGACTTAAGCATCCATTTGATTGTTAATGCATAAAAAGGGACAAAAGACCATTTAAACGCAGACACCTTCATTAGTAGCAGGCTAACTTCTAAAATACTGGGGTAAAATTAATTTCCATTTTTTAAAGACATCGTGCGAATAAATAGAATTTAATGCAGTGTTTTTTGTTTGGTCTGATACTCACTTTATATCGTGTCGCACCCAGGCAGTGAAGATCGCTGTTTTTTTTTTTTTTTTTTTAAATCAGATGTTAAACGCATCGATTTTGTATGGGATGACAATTAACCGGAAGCCCTGGGGCTGGCTGACTCAAATTAAAAGTCTGTGTGCATATACCCCATTAAACTTGAAACAAATGTAACATTAATTAACTACATGTACTTATAACATTAATATTATAATGTGTGTGAGCTTTAGGTTAGTTTCATGTAATGATTTCTTTTATATTATATACAGTAGTAGTACCCAGAACATGTGTAAGAAGTGGACCTTAAATTAATGTTTAAAAATAAAATATTTTAAAAGTGCATACATTTTCAACAGCATTTTACATATTTTAAATTTTGCACTGCATTTTGTCGTGTTTTAAGGTTGACAGAAATATCTAGAATGTGTTGTGCTTTTCAGAGAGAACTTTTAAGATACAAACAGGAGGCGCGTAATCTGCAGGCTGTTAAGGTAAGGGCAAGTGAAAATGAGTATAGAATGACTAAATAACAAATTAGCTGTTTTAATTATTAAAATCTTTAATTTATGATGTAAAATCACTGACGATTTGAAAAGGGCTTGGAAACTGAGGAAAGTTTAGTCGAAACTTTAGTTTTTTGTTGTTGTTGTTTCCTGATGATTCCTGATGATTGATGATTTGATCAAAAAATGTTTACACAAATAATTAGAAAATATAATATAAATTTAAACTTTATTGATATTATATTATATTGTATAATATTACATTTTATTATATTATGTGTCATGGTGGCGCAGTGGGTAGCACAATCACCTCACAGCAAGAAGGTCGCTGGTTTGAGCCTCAGCTGGGTCAGTTGGAATTTTTATGTGGAGTTTGCATGTACTTCACACATTTCCTCCGGGTGCTCCGGTTTCCACTACAAGTCCAAAGACATGCAGTATATGTGAATTGGGTAGGCTAAATTGTCTGTAGTGTATGTGTGTAAATGAGTGTGTATGCATGTTTCCCTGTGATGGGTTGCAGCCCTAAGGGCATATGCTGCGTAAAACATATGCTGGATAAGTTGGTTGTTCATTCCACTGTGTCGACCCCAGATTAATAAAGAGACTACGCCGAAGAGAAAAAGAATGAATGATTATATTTTATGATTATGTGTCGCCTCACAGTAAGAAGGGTGCTGATTCGAGTCCCGGTTAGCATTTCTGTTTGGAGTTTGCATGCGCTCCCCTTGTTATCGTGGGATTCCTTTGGGTGCTATAAGTGATTCGGGCAGACTAAATTGGCTATAGTGGATGTGTGTGAATGTGAGAATGTATTGGTGTTTCCCAGTTCTGGGTTGCGGCTGAAAGAGCATCCGCAGCGTAAAATATATGCTGGAATAGTTGGCGGTTCATTCAGCTGTGACAACCCCTGATAAACAAGGGACTAAGCTGAGTGACATACTATATCACTTTATTAAAGATACTAGAGAAGTGAATAATTGTTCTATGATTTCAACATTAGTTTTTCGCAGTTTGAACCAGATTTTTGGCTATTTGACATGATTAAGTTCCTGTGTCCATCTGTCTACCCAGGATGCCTTGCAGCAGAGAATGTCTGTGCAGGAGGATTCAGTGCTGCAGCTCAAACAAGAGCTGCTCAGATCCAGCATGACCAGAGAGGAGCTCGAGGGACAGAACGTAAGTTTGAGATCAACACTAAATACAATGAATCAAAATCTAACTGCTTTTATTCTTCTCTACATATCTGTTAGTAAAATAAAAAAAAATATTTGCAAGCTTTTCTTTTGTTCTTCAGGTGGAACTAGAAAGAAAGCTGAGTGAACGGAATAGACTGCTGAGTGAATACAAAGTAGGAAAATTCATCCTTGAATATGCTTAGTGCTAGAAACCTGTTAAAGTTGCTTAGTCATCTTTATTGTTTTTGGTAATTGGATTTGTTGGTTTTCTGCTGGTTTGGCTGGACTGTTTTGGTCACAAATCAAGGGTTTGTATCTTTGTAGAAAGAACTCGGGCAGAAAGACAGACTTCTTCAGCAACAGCAAGCAAAACTGGACGATGCACTGCGCAGAATCAGTGAAAGCTACCACAGGGTAACTGAATGAACCACAGTCTAACATTGTGTATAATAAACCAAAGTCCAATTCAAGTCTATTCACTCAGCGGCTTTATTGACAACACCTTCAGGAAGTTCTATCGATGGGGAAATCCGGAAATCCCAGAATTCCTCAATGAACTTATATTAACAATGAATAATGAACAATGATCAATGAACAATGAATTAAATTACTTATTTCAAATCAGCAACAAAATCTGAAGTGACCTGTCCAATTCTCTAAAGGGATAGTTTCCCCCAAAATTAAAATGTACTCAATATTTAAGTGGTTCCAAACATTTCTGGCTTTCTTTCTTCTGTTGAACACACATTAAGTTTTGTTTTTTGTTTTTTTAAAGAAAGATGGAAACCAGTAACTACTGACTTCCATAGTAGGAACAACAAACACTATTAAAGTCAAAGGTTACAGTTTTCCAACATTTTCCAAACTTCAAACTTCATAGCTTTGCTTGTGTTTACCAGAACAAAGAAACTCATAAAGATTTGAAACAAGTAAGCCGTCAGTAAATCATAAAACAATTTTCATTTTTGGGTGACTATCCCTCAAAGCACCAATTACGTCTAAAACATGTTATTTCCAATTTGCTCCAGCTACTGTGTGTGTGCAAAGATTGGAATAACACCAATCTCCTTTATGACCATTTCAGTGGTCTGAAACCCTGACCAAAGACTGCAGGACTACACTGGAGGGACATGAAATGTGATGGGATATAAAATGTGATGTTATTTCTGCTGTCAAAATCAATGTATTCAAATAGTAGTCACCAAACGACACTCCCCCAAAGAACAGCTATAAAGATGATTGGCTATTTCAACCAGAAGGCAGGGCTTTATTCAATGTTGTGACAATACTTTGCACTTTCCCCCATTCATAGTAATGCAAGTGAACTGTCACAAGTAACTGTCATTTAATAAATTGTCATTTATTCAATTACAGTGTGCCATAGCACCTTTAGCCTTATATTTAATAGACATTCACATAAAATAGTGCATATTGGTAAGTTTTAATAATTCAACACTGTCTGCTCCAGTTGTCAGGGTGTGAGAATAATGGCTACAGTCACATGATGGACACATCATCAGCTGTGTTCCAACACAGAATGGTGAGTCATGTCCTGCATTTCATAAAACAGTTTTCTCTTAGTGTGTGTGATGCTATTTGACTCTATGTTTGTCAGGGGGACGAGCTGCAGCTGGTGCGGGACGCTCTGCGCAGCCTGAGGGACAGTTTCAGTGGTCACGACCCACAACATCACACACTGGACACACTAGAACAAGGGGTGGCCAGTCTGGTGGACCGCCTTCACACCACAGACACCAAAAAAAGACCAGAGAGAAAGGCAAGTTATCTTTATCTTTGTCCAGTATTCTGGATTATAGAACATATTGAGTGCACTGAGGAGAGTTCAGACCTGACTTCAACTCAACGATCAAAGTAGAATTACATCATGTAATTTTGTGGACCACAAAGGGTTTTGGGTGCAAGTTGGTATTGGGATTGATGATTGATGTAGGGGACCAAAAAATGTGTTCCTTAACACAGGTATCATATTGCATGTCACACATTACACACGCAAAGCACAAAGAATCATGGGAGGGATCAGTATCCATCAGTTGTACCCAGTGGTGTCCATCAGTTCATTCCTAAGAGCACTTAGGCTTGGAATAACATGGAGGCTGTAGTGGCTATTTTCTTTAAGGAGGCTCTCTCAGTGGTCAAGAAGACAAATTCTTACCCAAAGTGTCTTTTAAAGTTTTATTCTTTGCAAAGAAGGTCAGACAGCCATACAGCAACACAGGTTTCTGCAAAGTGTGAGACACCGAAACAGAGTGTGTTCTCTTTTTATCTAGTTTGTAATGCCCAAAAGGTCATCAGCGATATACATGATGAATCACAGTTACATTAACACTCACATTTAACCTTTGACCATCTAAATTTCAGTCTTGACTCCCACCCGAACTTACAGCTTGTTAAATCACCATGTACTTATCCAGATCTTGTCTGGTGATAAACAGATGTTAAAGGGCACATACATTAACCCTTTTTTAAGATTTTATATCACTACTATGGTTGTTCTGAGTGTGCCAGTCTAGGTTTAGATCAAAACACAATTAAGATTGTTTAATTATAATGTGTTAAAAAGTGTCATTTTGGGGGCGTGTACACAGGTCGCTGTTTTAGGGGTGTGTTGCTTCACATGCAAATTAGTTTCGACTTCCCGCCAATCTTAACAAGGGGGCGGAGCCAAGAGCGCCCCTGCTTTGTGTACGGCAACAGACAGGCAGACAGAGAGAAGCAACATGAGTGAGAGGACCAGCATTCAGACGTACGTGTACGACCCGGACTCAAACACAGAACAAGCAGAGACCACTGTTGAGGAATCAATAATCCAAATGAGCCAGAATGTGTCAGAGTTGTAGTTACAAAATCATTTATGTCTTTGTCCAGTTTTACAGCCGCTATGTAACGCCGCATGCATCATCCGTAATGCGTTTGATAAAGTTCGCCATATCAGAGTTCTACAAACAAATACAGACAAGACATAAAGATATCCACTAAGATAAACACTGCATTGGTATGATTTATATGCAAAAGGGATCACGGATTGTTGGAACTGATCCATTTTTCAAAAACAATTTACTCGCGAATCCCGAGTGGAATTGTCCCGCATTAAAATGGTTAGCGCAAACATACGACAGTTTAGGTACGTTTTCAGCCACCTGGTCGTTAAAGATAAAACTCAGCCACTTAAGGGCGTACTCACACTATGTACAGTTGCCTTTAACCGGGCAAAAGCACGCCAGTCTCCCCTTCCGTCTCCCCGGACGGCCCGCGGTCTTATTGCATTCGGGCCTGAGCACGCTTACGTCATCTGATGCGCTGTTCAGTGTAAGAGAAGCGCTCTCGGAGATTTCAGTGAGATTTCTTGTTATGATTATATCGTTTTAGTGGTTTGATATGCAGTGACACACAGTCAATATTCTGCCGAACAGATCAGCCACTGCTGACACTCATAAACAATCATAAAGTCCTCGTGCTGCAGGAATTATAAAGTTAAATAATTTACGACAGTGTGCGTTCATTAAACAGTAAGAATGATTAATAAATCTATATGAAACAGTCCCCAAAAGTCACGTCTCCTCTTCAGTTTGGGGCTCGGGCGCGCTTTGCACTATCACTACAAGCGTACCGCACCAAAGCCCAAGTGAACCGGGCTCTTCCAACCGGGCCAGGGCCGGCCAACTGTACCGTGCCTGAGCCCGATTCAGCGCACTTGAGTACGCCCTTAAGCCTCTGTTGCTCATTTCCAGGAAGACGATGAAGGCTCTTGTGTTGAGCCTTGCATTCAAAAACAGCGCAAGGGTGTTCCTTTGGTGGCATCGCTTCGACTCACACTAAGAAAATGGCGGACGTTAAACAACAAACTTATGCAAATATGGTATCGCGCGCCTGTCAATCAATATGGGTGGGCGGGGGGACCGCACTCCTACGTAAGGTTGCGGTCGATCTCAAAACCGCTCCAATTGGTCCACCGTTTTTATGTTGTTAAATTGAAAAAAAAGGACTGGGTGTGTTTATATCACCCCAAAATGACCCTCTATACACTATACCTACACATATGACTGTCCAAACAGCTTAAAAAGTAGATTTTTCATCAAAGGTGCCTTTTAAAGTGGTCACACTTGGTCTAACGTAAACAGTACATCCATGGAAGAATAAAAGAACAGACCTTTATAATGTATAGAAATTAATTTCCAACACAAGGCCACACAGCAAAAATTCCAGTGTTAAATATACAGTGTGATTTTTATTAACTTTTTTGGTGTTGTTCAGTGTTAAAACCGGAGTATATTTATATTCACAAGTGTAAAAGAGTGTACATTTAATAGTTTTTTTTTTTTCAGTGTTAAACTTTTAACTCAATATGCATATTTCCCACTGATGGGAGGTCCAGTTTTTTTTCTCGAACCGGTTCTTTCGGACAAACAGTGATCAAACCAGTATGTTTTACTTAAACTTGAAACATGTCTTGTTGCATTTTAAAATGCAGAGTTGAATGCATTAAAATTATTTCTGAAATAATGAATGTTTGGTAAATTAAAACTGTCAGACACAGTAATTGATAATATAGGAAAAGAGGTAAAATATTAACACTTTGAAGGGTAACACACACACATACACACTCCAGTTCGATGTAAGAGTTCACTCTTAGTTTTAAAATTAACTCTGAGTAATTCCACACTTTAGAAAGTGTTATTTTAACTCCAAAATGGAGGAAGTCATATGTACAGCCAAGGAGTGTTAAGTTAAACTCAAATTGAGTTAAATGTACACTGATTTTTTTGCTGTGCATGTCTATTCTCACTTTAAAGTACCCATATTAAGGTGGACTTATCCAGTTTGAAAAGCAATGAATGCCTTTAGAAAATGCACATTAACTGAACTAATTAACTAACTCACACTGCAGAATCATTCACTGCCAACTGCTCAGAATGGTATAACTGTGTAAGGGATCACATATCCTGAATTTTGCGCAAGCAAGTTCAAGCAAACAGGGAGTGGCCTTTTCCAGGCATACGATTTAAAAACATATAGGCTACATCCGAAATCGTATCCTTCCATACTATACTGTATAGTATGTTAAAATTAGTTGGTGAGCTGAGTTGTTCTGTATGTCTGAATTCATAATATTTAAAAAAACAGCAGATGACCTACTAATTCCAGCGAAAATCTGAAGTGTGCATCCAATGGACACTACACTATCCCATGATGCCATGCAAGAGAATTCATGAATGGTAGTGAAGTGACGCAACTGACATTCAACTCACATTCATACTATATACAGGGTTCATACACATTTTTACTACTAAAATTCGATGACTTTTCCATGACTCTTCCAGGACTTTCAAGTCAATTTCCATAACCTAATGATTCATGTAATGTCTATGTATATGTGGTAAATAATAATAACATTGCATGTTCAAAGTTATTACAGCATATCATAAAACATGCAACAATCTATTATTTTAAATGAATCTTTATATCTTTGTAAAATTTATTCAGATAATGTTTACACACAGCACTAATAATGTGAGAGCATGTGTTAAACCATGGACAGAAAGGAAGTAGACGAGTAACCTATAATTAAGTATACAGATATTTGTTGAACTAATTTCCATGACTTTTCCAAAAAAGTTTGGGTTTTTCAGGTTTTCCAAAACTTTTCTAGACCTGGACAATGCCATGTCAAAATACCATGACTTTTCCAGGTTTTCCATGACCGTATGAACCCTGTATATAGAACATACTTTTTTAACAGTGATGTAGTAACTTGAAATTCAAATGTTGTACCTACTTGAATAGTAGGCAATTTCGGACACAACCATAGACATTTCAGAATGCCACAAGCACAGAGCAAGTTGTCATGTGACAAGACCCAACCAATCAGCTTAGCAACAACAGACGCTATGGGAGCATGATCTCAGAAGCTTGAAATTGGTGAAGGAATGTATTTTGTTTAAGATGCTTTGATTTAGATGTTTCAGGCATGATATATGATCGACATTTAAGTGTAACAAACACATGTATAAACAACCTGTTCAAACAAACTGCAAAGATCTTATCAAAGATGTGATATAATAAATCAAATCACCAAATATTATTAAAAATTGTGTTATTTGGTTTGTTGATCTTTAAAGATAACGCGGGTAATTGTGCCAAAAATGTCCTAAATGTGTCAAATTTATCCAAGGTCAGGTAAAAACCATGAAAATATACTGAAGCACTAAAAAAAACAATCCTTTGTTTACTGAAATCTGTAACTTTTTGATCATGAATCACTATAATATTCTATATGCCATCTCCACTTAAACTTTTTATCCCACCACAGGGTTCAACAAGATCACCTGGAAGAAAAGCCAATCACACAGACCGAGAATCATGGCCATCAACCTCTAGTAGGTCACTTTAGTTTTATTCTGTTAGACATTGTTGTATGCTTCCCATTTTTTTTAGCAATGAATGATTTTGTTATAACCATTCCAGCCATTTGTGATGAAAGCATTAATCTATACTGCATTTTTTAAAAATTCCAAAATTATAATACACTGCATTTATATAGAGCTTTCATTCAAAGTGCTCTTCATTCAAATTCCACATTTGAGTGGAATATTTTTACCACCACCAGGGGCGCCGCTAAGGGGGGGAAAGTTAGGACGATTCTAAGGGCCCATGCACTCTAGGGGCCCACAGAGATCTGCTTTATAATTAATAACAGTACTAAAATGTAATATAAATAATGAATGTATCTCTAAATTACAAGTAAAACAATTTATTAAAAATAAAAAACAAAAATACGGCTTATATTTGCCCCTCGTGTCTGTCACAACTGTCACTGTCAAATTGCACCCCCCCTCCTTTCACTGTATGCTTCAGTCCGTCAGTAGTGGGAAGAGAGTTGAGTGCGATCGTCAGGTAAACTGTCAAAGCAGCGATGACCTCGAGGTTAACATCAGCTGCGTCCCAAATAGCATACGTATGCACTATTCTACGCCATTTTTTTAGTATAAATAGTGTAAGTAGTGCGTTCACACTGAAAACTCTAACAATAATGCACTTTATTTACCCGGATGATGCACTCATTCAGCCGATAAACAGAA
Source organism: Danio albolineatus (assembly GCA_903798035.1). Lineage (NCBI taxonomy): Eukaryota > Metazoa > Chordata > Actinopteri > Cypriniformes > Danionidae > Danio > Danio albolineatus. The sequence goes on along the minus strand of CAIGQQ010032751.1, from coordinate 17,973 downwards.
GTGTGTAATGATGGACACTTCACACACTCAACGACCGCAGCTTTGAGCACGTAACAGAAGGGGCAGAGCTATCAGGCGCACATGTTGGATAACTTTATTTATTTTGTATTGTGAGAGCAGTATTCTCCTGTGAGAGTGATTATAGCGCCTCCCGATGGTGAATGCGTTTACACTCCTGCCAGGTAGGCTATTATTTGGTATTTTGGTCATTTATTTCATTAGCTGCATCTCAAATGACACACTATACACTAAATCAATAAGACACAAAATTATACTACAATGAGACCCATAAATAAGAAATGTTCTTTTGTTTAAACTGACCATTACTTAAATGGCAAAACCCTGGCCTTCTTGCCGGCAAATAATAATAAAATAATAATAATAATAATAAACAGATTTTTATTAACAGAGTGCAAAATCCAGCACACTGCAAACCAAATAAACACAACATAAATACATTTGAAACGGTCTGTTGATTAACCTGACAGTAACTTAAATTCCAAGTGCCAAATGCCTGGCCTTCTTGCTTGCAAAATCCTCAATCAAAGTGTATTGCACATTGTATGAGACACTATTGCAGTACAGTTATTTAAATAGTTACACACTGGTGTTTTGTGTGTTTAGAAATGTAGAATTTTCAGTGAATATTTGATTTGTGTTCCTTTTTTTGTTCCAAATTTTACATTTGACCAATAAATCATCTGCTAGCTACAGTCATGGCCATTCTCTTACTACTGATAGGTAGTGGACAAAATCATTAATAAAATGCATAGGTCAGTATAACTACATTGCAGACAAAGAGTTTGGATAGCTAGGTTGGTAGTAGGGGGCCCATCCTCATATTTTTTCATGGGGCCCAAAATTGCTAGTGGCGCCCCTGACCACCACCAATGCGCAGCATCCACCTGACAGACCAGACAGCAGCCCTTGCACCAGAATGCACAACTCACACCAGCAAATTGGATAGAGTGATGCCAGTTAGTATTGTAGATATGGGGATGGATCGGACGCCATGATGAACAGAGGCCATTTGGCAAATATGGCCTGAATGCCAGGCACAAAACACTATTGTTTTAAAAGAACATCCTGGTATTTTTAAATGAGTCGGCCTCAGAGAGTCAAGGCCAGTATCAATATACTGGGACACTAGATGAGCACCCGCTGTTAACCTCACCAGCATTTCTTCCAGTAGCAACCTAGTTTTCCCATGTGGCCTCCCTTCTAGGTACTGACCAGGATCAACCCTGCTTAGCTTCAGTAGTCAACCACATAGAGCAGCAGAGTGATAGTTCAGATTTATTTCTGAAACAATTCAACTAATTTATTGAAAATAATCCAGTCAAAACAACAGCCTGCTCACATATTGGCATGCAAGTTTAAATATAAATGCCATTATATTATATTCTGCTAGATGCATGTTTTGTTTGTTTTCAGAGATCGCTCATTCTCACAGTAGCCCTGTACTCAGTTCAGCAGCCTCAACCAAAGTACTCTACTACACAGACCGCTCTCTCACACCCTTCCTGGTCAACATCCCTAAAAGGTGAGGCAAGAACGACATCATAGCATCATCTTATAAAGACAAGTCGAAGTCGTATGATCTAAGTCTGATGTATGTATTGGTAGGCTGGGGGATGTTACTCTGCAGGACTTCAAGGCGGCTGTGGATCGGCATGGTAGTTTCAGATATCACTTCAAATCTCTGGATCCAGAGTTCGGAACAGTGAAAGAAGAGGTGAAAACTATCTCAGAAACAATCAGAAATAATACAATATTACAAAGATACGTAACTAAGTGGATAAGATCCACTTAGTTCAGTTGCTACCAAAAAGAAAAAAGAAAAGAAAAAGGTGATGATTCACACTCGTTGAGTTACTGCGTTATTTTTTTTATTTCACATTCTTTGGGAAGTATAACCACAAACATTTTGGCTCAACACCTTCCTCAGTGTGTTGACATTTGTGGTTATATTTCCAGAAGATTGTGAAACTAAAATATAATGCAATTACTCAATGAGTGTGGATCATGACCTTTTGAGTTATTCTGTTTATAAGATGCCAATTATAACAGACCAAAGCAGTTTCTGAAAGACTTAGACCGGCCCGTCTGGCACCAACAACTATGCCAAGCTCAAAGCCACTTAAATCACCATTCTTCCCCATTCTGGTCAGTTTGAATTGCAGCAGATCATCTTGACCATAGCCGTGTCTTATTTCAGAGGCTGCATCCTCCAAAGAATGCAGACTTCAAAGGTGAGTCCTTCGAAATCCACACAGGCCGAACTGAGTGTTTTGAAATGAGACAATCTAGCCTACAGAGAACAGATATCGTCACATAGCAATCTTAACAGCTGCCATTAATAAGCGGCAATGAAATTTGTAATTACTTTTTTTCAAAGTGATTTTAAAACTTGTTTAAAGCGATCTGAAGGCAAAGCAAGGTTTACAGACGCTGGAAATATATTTCCTTTGATCCATAAATGTACATATAAAAATGTAAACTGTCTATAAAATCACTCTTTAGTAAGACATGTCATACTCTTAGTTTTTTAACATGCGTTTAGATATCCCAGTTAAACAAACTTAGTTCACACATTTAAACTCGAGCTTTCTTTCAAAAACGTCCTGCCGTTATCAGTGCGCAATGAATATTAGGACGTTCGAGGCTGCGAAGGATCTACCGGTTGTGTCCTTCATTACCTGGGAAACGAAGGATGCATTTTGAGGCTGCATTTGAAGGAGCCTTCAAATTTTGTTTCAAATGATACAGCCTACTTTGCCCCACCATGACGAAGCGCACTTTGAATGCATCCTTCAGTGGATGCAGCCTCTGAAATAAGACACAGCTCATGTCTACATGTCTAAATGCAGCTGCTGCCATGTGATTGGCTGATTAGAAATTTGCGTTAACAAACAGTTTGACAGGTGTACCTAATAAAGTGGCAGGTCAGTGTATCTATGACATACAGTGCACAGCATAAATGAGTACAGGCCCTTTTGAAAATGAACATTTTTATCCATCTCTCTGTAAATATAAACAATATGTTTTTGGTGCATATAAACAAAACAGTTTTATTAAACAGTTATATTCATTAAAATAGGACAGAAAGATAAAACATTTAATTTCAAGTAGATACTGCAAAAAACTAAACAAAATACTTTTTAAACTAAATTTTATATTCTTATGTTTCTGTGAGGGCGAAATGGTGGCGCAGTAAGTAGTGCTGTCGGATCACAGCAAGAAGGTTGCTGGTTCGAGGCTCAGCTGGGTCAGTTGGCATTTCTGTGTGGAGTTTGCATGTTCTCCCCGTGTTCGCGTGGGTTTCCTCCGGGTGCTCCGGTTTCCCCCACAAGTCCAAAGAAATGTGGTATAGGTGAATTGGGTAGGCTAAATTGTCCGTGGTGTATGTGCGTAAATGAGTGTGTATGGATGTTTCCCAGATATGGGTTGCAGTTGAAAGGGCATCCGCTGTGTAAAACAAATGCTGGATAAGTTGGCGGTTCATTCCGCTGTGGCGACCCCAGATTAATAAAGGGACTAAGCTGAAAAGAAAATGAATGAATGTTTCTGCAAATTTTCCTGTTTATTTTCTTTAACATTTGGGTGTACTAAATGTTGCACCATAATCTTAAGCTACTGTGTTAGATTAGTTCCAGTTTTGCCTTTAATACTGACTAATAATGCACCAAATATATTATTGTTAAGCATCCTAAAGAAAATATTCATTTAAAAGAGAGATCTGTGATGATTGTACTCATTTATTCTGAGCACTGTATGTCTCATGTCTAAGGCCTTTTTAAATATGTGAGTATATTATGTTAATTCTATTGGTTGTGAAAATCTTATGAAGCCAAAAGAGCAGAAAGTTTGGTTTGGAAAAGCTTCTGAGTTCACACTTATTCATTTGAACTGCAATAAAAGAGCAATCTCAGATTGTTCTAATTAAGGACACTGTTAATATCTTTCTTTAAACTTGTGGCTGCGTTTCAGGTGTTTCAGGATGATGCTGTTATACCTGGATGGGAAGGGAAGATCGTTGCATGGGTGGAAGAGGACCACGGAGAAGGAAGATAAAGCATGAGGGTTTCGATTCATTCAGAATGTATGTTTTACCCCATATATACCTCATCCCTGAAAAAACAAAACTCAGAAGCCTTTTACCTGTCCTAACTGTGAACTCTCACATTTCATTACAGCAGGTAAGTGTGTGTAAAACAGAGTATATGTATTTTAAAGAATGAAAGACGACTGAAATGTTAATATAATTCAAATCAGTTTACAACTAAATACTATTAAAAGGTTTTTCAGTGTATTGAGGTTTTGTTTTCCAAAAACTATTTCAACAATGGCATTGTGAGTAACCAAGAAAAAAAGCTTATTTATTTGTGCAGTAAGGAATAATAAATGTGTTGCATCAGTTGCCAAATTGTGACAAACATACCACAGATTGTGTGCATGTATTGTCCGTGCCATTTAAAGATAACATATCATCAGAAGAATATGCGCACATTCGCTGTAATATATTTTTCACGAAAATATGTCAACATTTCTTGACTACACTTAAAATAATAGATGGTAAAAGCAGGGACCATTTTGTTTGTACAAATTTGTAACATTTGAACAAGTATTCCTTTTGTAAATGATTGTACTTTTCCAATCAAGTTTGCATGTTCATAGTGTTTGGTATCTGTGTTGTAAATGCAAATGCTGTTGACACTTGTCCACCTTTTATTAAAGGCATTCTGTGCACAGGCTTATTTGTATATTTAACTGACTAAAATCTCAGTGCATTGGTGTGATACTGGTTATTTGATGGTTTTCACATTGTTCAAAATTGGGTATATGTTATTTATGTTGTTCTTTATAGTCAGTTAATATTTATAGGTTTTGATCGCATTTGCCATATTTAAGCAATTAAAAATAAAACACTGTTGAATCGCAACATTTCTAAATGAATATTCCACAATGTACAGTTGAAGTCAGAATTATTAGCCCCCATTCCCCCCCCCCCCCCACCCCACCCCCCGAATATTTTTTCAACACATTTCTAATCATAATATTTTTAATAACTCATCTCTAATAACTAATTTATTTTATCCTTGCGAAGATGACAGTAAATAATATTTTACTAGATATTTTTCAAGACACCTATATACTATATACACTATATACAGCTTAAAGTGACTTTTAAAGGCTTAACTAGGTTAATTAGATTAACTAGGCAGAATAGAGTAATTAGGCAAGTTATTGTATAAAGATGGTTTGCTTTGTCGACTATCGAAAAAAATAGCTTAAAGGGGCTAATAATTTTGACCATGAAATGATCTTTAAAAAAAATAAAAACTGCTTTAATGCTAGCCAAAATAAAACAAATAAGACTTTTGGGAAATATTTAAAAGTGGGAAAAAAAATTCTAAGGGGGGCTACTAATTCTGAATTTAACTGTACAATATATTATTGTTCTGCCAAAATTCACTATAAATGAGTGGTTTATGTATTCTATTTTTCCATAAGTTTTAGAAAGCTTAATTTTAGTAGATATCTTATATGTTAAAAATTATATATCAATGTAATGTAGTATTTAGTATTCTGACAACAAAAATAGTAATTAACGCAGAATTTATTTCTGTGCATCCCAACAAAATCCCAATAAGACATTAAATAAATTTGAATGACAAAGATAAATTTGAATGTTAAGATACTGATAAATCTGTGAATATGATTGCATGATTTATGACCCTTGAAAAGACAACTGATGATATATTTCAAAGTTAAATCTAAAAAAGCATTTATTCTCAGTTTCTGGATAAAGAAGAGTAAATGTTTTCACAAAACACTCACTGTCACATTTAGAGTCTGTTTCTTCTTATTAAACGTTGCAGTGCATGTCTCCTCCTTGACCAACTCAGGGAGCGGAAGAAGCAGATAATAAATGTCTTCAACTTCCAGTAGAATATCATCCTGAGTAATAAAAAACCAACCCCTTGTTGAGTCCACAACATAAAAAGCACTCAAGAAATATCCACAACATACAGTAAGGCCTTTACGGATGTTAAATCAAAACTATGGACATTTAGATTGTACCATACGAAGTTAAAATTAAATATATTATGAACACAAATTCACCCCACACAGTTGGTATATCAATGATACTGACCTGAGAGATTCTGAGCTGGCACTGTGATACAGATCCCACTCCAGGAAGCTCTACACAGAGCTGCAGGATTCTAGATGAGCCGCTGCTGTCAGGACAGATTGTCAGATGATGCTTGGGTAGTTGTGGCTGTGATTTGTCTGATTCTGTGCTGGAGATCACCTCAATTAGGCCTGATCTCGCTGGTTTCTTCTCCTCCTCTATGCTCAGTTGAATAGTTGAGTCCTCATCACTCTCAGTCATCCGCAGGGAGCAGATCTGCTGAAGGAGGGATGGAGCTACACAAAAAAGAGCAGTAGAATCACTCATTATTGCATCGTAATCCTCACAATCACTTCATATGTTCATTCTATATAGAATTATTTTGACATAACTCGTAAAATAATTTACTTGTTTCAAACCTCTTTTTTTCTGATAAACAAATAAAAGAGAGAATATTAAATGGCCATTGCCATCCATAGTGGGGAAAAAATACCAAGGAAGTTGTGGTTTCCAACATTATTCCAACTGTTTTCTTTTAAATTCAGCAAAATACAGAAATTAAAACATATTTGGAACAAGATTAGGGAGAGTAATAGAAAATGTTAATTTTTTTGGTGAACTATCCATTTAAGGCTCTTTAAAATGGCAGAACAGGACTAGTGTGACATTAAAGCTATGCCAGAATGTCCATATGTGGACTTTACCTGCTTCAGATTGTGGCTCAATGGCAGACTTGCACGTTTTTGTGGACGTGAGACGATGCTTCATATCCTGAATGCTGCCCTTGATTTTGTCTTTGGTGAGTTTGTAGTGCTGGGACAGAGTCAGGTTGTGCTGTTGCTGGATGAAATTCAGAGCAAGCAGACAGAGATTCTCTTTCTCCTCTTTCTCTTTTTCTGTTGCCTGAAGAACCTCAGGGTTGAAAGCTGCATCAACAACACTGTATTCCTCTGTAAAACACTCACAAGGTCAGATTTTCTGAAGCACAGACTTAAAATGGACAGTGTATAACTAACAAAAACAAACAAACTGACACTTGAACATAAAAATTTGCTAAAATCATGGAAATGTCAAAGCACTGGACTGAATGGTGAAAAAATCTATCTCATAATAACTCATTATTTTGGGATGTTAACTTGGTATTTCAACATAATTTGTTATTTCAAGACCCTTTCATTTACATGCAGGCTTCACTGTTTATTACCTATACTAGGTGTATACATATTACCAACACAGGGATATAAAAGGCTACTAACAATAACAAATTAAAACAATAATTAAAAAACACTTAAAATGTGAACCCTTTAATTGCAAATAAAATGTTTTAAAGCTCTTAAGAGGATAGTGAATGTGAAAATCAAAATTGAATTTACCATCAAGTTGTTATAAAGCTGTGTGACCATTCCTTTTTCTGAAACTTATTTTGATATTTTGGCACAGTTTCGGATCAAACTACATTTCGTATAAACAAATATTACAATGGAAGCAACAACATCCTTTAAAATATATTTTATGTTTGAAAGTAGCAAAGCTATTCAGGTTTGGAACAACCTGAAAAATATTAAATGATGCAGGATTATTATATGCTTTAAAATATATATTTATTTACTGTACCTTTCTCCTCTGTCGATTTCTCCATTTTTCCTCCACACACAGGAACAGGTTCTCTGTCAGAAGTAGGAGCTGGTACACGTTTCCAGCCACATATGTTAATGTACAAAATGCCATCCTTTGGTCCCTAAAAAAGGAACCAAAGAAAAGTTCCTCAATTACAAACCATACTGATGATGGTTAAATTTTACTGTCACAACAGGAAATGATATTAAAAACTGATATGATGATATATAAAAATGATATATAAACTAAATGATATATAAAAAAGTTCCCATCCCATAAACCAACAGGTGCAGGAAATGGGGACAACCCAAACAAGTCCCTTCTTGGTCAGCATTACCCATGTAACAGGGTTGACCAGAACATATAGGGACAGGCACAAAATGTTTTTTTTTTTCAATCACTAAATGACAAATGTTACAGAAAAAATACGTTTCCTGTAAATGTCAAAATGTCACTAAATACACATACAAACATTATTTTTAGAGATGACATAATCTTTGATATTTTTCAAAACATTTTTGAAAATAAACCAGCAATTCTAGAATCATCCACGTATCAAATTAAAAAAGAAGACAGCAGCGTTTGTTTAGTTTAGTTGAGGTTAAAGGTTTACCAGTATGGCAGCTCGGATGCAGGTATGCGGCTGCGGCGGTGAGTGGAATTCGGCTCCCTCCTGCATCTGGCGCTGAATGAAGCTCCTGTACTCCTCTGGGTTGTTCTCACACATGTCATCTAACATAGACCAAAATTGATTCACCTGTTGCAGAGCTGCCTTACTATCATAGCAATGGACTGCCATGATTACAGCTTATCAAAACTGCTAACAACTAGCTACAAGAACAGAGTTAAATATTCTTAAGTGATCTCGTGATACTTTGTTATAAAAATAACAAACTGTTCAGAAAATGCGATATTTGGTATCATATGCTTAGTAGAATAGTTTTTAAAAATCTTAGTGTGTTATTTTTTTGCTAAAAATGGCAACCAGTCCTAGTGGCAGACACGCTAATCGACTTGCTGGACTCACAGGTTACCATGGGAACTCTAACAAATGCACCGTTTCAAGTCTTCCAGGAGATGGCGATGTTTTGTCAAAATAAAGCCAAATTATTCATCACACTTTAATCAAAGACATTTGGCTCCCCAAATATGATCATTCTTGTTTGTTTGTTTAAAGACTTGATTTACACTGTGAAAAAAGTAAATTATATATGAATATATAATGTAGGCTATTCAACATTACTTGGAAAAACTTTATATTTTTGACGTACTTACATAACTTTATTTCTAATTTAAACTTCATTTATGAAATGCATTCTTACTTTTATATTTTTATTATTTAAACGTTTTTTCATAATATTTTAAACAATAGCAAATAAATTAATATTATTTATCAATTACTTAAACATAATTATAATGTTGGTTTATTTATTCAATACTATTGTGAATTTATTTATTTTATATTATAGTTTAATGCTATATTTATTTTATTATTTAAATATTTTATAAATATAATCATTTTAGATTTATTTTATACACTGTGTTCCATTGTATTGTATTGTATTTAACAAACATTTTCAAGAACCACCTTTGTAAATGACTGAAAGTCAGTCAGACAATCTTGATTAAATCAATCTTTAAACACCATAGATCCATGTTAATACAATGCACTTGATTAGGCTTTCCAGAAATGGCAATAAATGAATTTTGTAATAATAGCACAACTGTTACAGATAGATAACATCATAAATACTTTATACTAATAGTATTTATTCATTCATTCATTCATTTTCTTTTCGGCTTAGCCCCTTTATTAATCCGGGGTCGCCACAGCGGAATCAACCGGCAACTTATCCAGCATACTTTTACACAGCGGATGCCCTTCCAGCCGCAACCCATCCCTGGGAAACATCTACACACACACATTCACACTCATACACTATACGGACAATTTAGCCTACTCAATTCACCTGTACCACATGTCTTTGGACTTGTGGGGGAAACCGGAGCACCCGGAGGAAACCCACGCAACCACGGGGAGAACATGCAAACTCCACACAGAAATGCCAACTGACCCAGCCGGGGCTCGAACCAGCAACTTTCTTGCTGTGAGGCGAACGTGCTAACCACTAGACCACCGTGGCACCCTAATATTTATTAGTATAAAGATAAATACATAAATACTTCACCATTTTTACTTGAACTGACATAGGCTTTTAAGATTAAGCATCTCCAGGTACAAAAAGAGAACGCGACTCACATTGTCCTCTTTTGTAAATGTCAAACATTTATTTTAAAACCACAATTATCTTGGGTAACATAACATATAGTACACAAGTAATAACAAACAATCTTTACATTGTTGTAAATACTGAGGCTTTGTGTAATAAAATAGAATAAATAATATAAAAGGCAACATTATTTAAAAAATAGTCAGGATGTTCTTCTCTTCTATCAAACGTCAGTCTTTAGTAGCTCTAAAACAGGAAATCACAAAATGAAGAAAACTGTATAACAGTTTTAAGCTGAGAATATATTTTAAAAGACATGTACTCACTTCTATTATGTCATATATCCATTCTAAAAACTCAGCCACTTTGGTATAAACTCCTGGATGGTTTGGCTCAGCACAGCCTGTTCCCCAACTCACAACTCCAACCAGCCTCCAGACATTCTCGTCCTGGCAAACCAGAGGACCACCACTGTCCCCCTAATGAAATGAAGACTCATTACTACATTTTATCACACATATGTTTATAGAAATTCCATAATATTGCACCAATTTTTTGAGTAGCATTAATCTCACCTGACATGCGTCTACTTTTCCTTCAGTGTATCCTGCGCAGAGCATTCGAGAGGTGATCTCTCCATTGTACATGCAGGAGCTATTGCATTTCTTTGTACTAATTAAAGGTACAGGTGCCTCTTTCAATACTTCTGGTATATGAACTTGTGAAAAAAAAAGAATAAACAAACAGTAAAATGTTTCGCGACAGATTTTATCTCAAATAAAATTATGAATAGAACTCAAAATGAAGATGTCAGAATTATGGACTTGTTTTATGCACTAGAGGGCCTCATTGCGTTTCATTTTAGTGTCCCGCCAATTCGTGGTGTTTCTATCAAGTTGTCTGTTGCTCTCAGTTATTTTATTTCCAGTCTTTTTAGGAATTCATTTAAGTATTTCTCTAATGGTTGGATTTATTTGTCGTTTATATACACTTGCTGTCGGACTTCTACTTTTCACATTTTTGTTTGTCTCATTTACATTTACATGACCTGCTGTGTTATTACATCTCTGCTCATGCTTAGGCCTTGTTTACATCTGGTATAAGGACTTTTGGTTGATCAGATTCCAAGTAGTTAAGGGAGACTTTACCATTTTCACCCTTTTATCCACCTCGTTTGTCCACTTTCCTGACATTTTTAGGATGCTGACTTACTTAATGGTAGAACTGTGTCTAGATTAATCTGATCTTTCTGCTCTTTGAGTCTAATATTTTGAAATAATCCAGCACATTTTACATTCAAATGTGAAATGAAACTGCAGTCTGTGTGGATAACCCTAATAACAGTAGTATTATTAAATTAAATTATATTAAAACAAGGTAATTTTTTAAGCATATTATAAACATAAACTGGCATAATCATATCTGCATCCTCTCTTGTTTGTTTGTATCAACTGTTTGCAGCCATATTTTGAGTTACCTTTTGGAATTACTTGATGGAATGTGCATTGCACTTGATTTTGGTTCTAGAATCTGCAGACATTTCTGCATCTGGGTTCTCCCAATTTGTGTCTAGTCATGGCCTAAATCAAACCTAATCCAGATATAGATGCACATTTAACTATGCAATTGAATATTACCATCATCTGGTTGTGTATATCCCCAACCAGAAATCCAGCACTGGGTTCCACCTGGTAGATCGTGGTCATACTGTGGTAGACACACAGGTCTGATGGTGTCTAAACATAGAAAGGGATAATATCAGGTGCATATCCACACATACTATATAGCACTATTTACAATATATATATATACTATCTCATTATAAACCATGAGAACACTGAATTCTGGGTTATCTCAAATCATATTACAATTTTTGCTTTGAAATTACTTGTGGTTAACAAGTAAACTTTAGTATTTATACACTGCATTAACATCAATATTTTGTACAGGTATGTCAGTGTCAGTCAGTGTCACTAGTACAGTGGTGCACAACATGTTTACATTAAAGCTCTAGCATTGTGCGTTCTCATATTTTAAATTGCTGACTGCCACCTATATGCCATCTATTGTCTCTAAATAGACTTTTTGGATTAGAGATATCTATGAAATGGCCTCTTCTTCACCCAATTATTGTTTTTCCATAATTCTTTAATTCTTTATATATAATGCACAGATGAGTTTCCATGACTGTAGAAGTTTGGCAGTGTGTACAGGGTTAACAGCACAAAACAAATGCTAATACTGCTTTGGAGTATAGTTTCAAAACCCCCCAAAAGTGACCCCCCCATTCCTGCTTCTTGAACTTCACTTGTACAAGAGTGAAACAAACCTTAATCCAAGGTTAAATGTGGTAATTGGAAAAATAATTAAACAAAGATTGAGTACAGCCTTTAAATGTATGTAATAAAGAACCAGTCACCTGAAAAATTCAGTGGAGTTTTTAATTTCACCAAAGCGATATCATTGTCGTGTGTCCTGTGGTTGTAATTCTTGTTGTAGATGATCCTCTCCACAGCAAAGCCTTGGTATTGAGCCAGTTTAGCTGAGTTGCTGGTTATGACACCTGCATAAACCACCCAGCTGGGCACCTGAGGTAGCCTGTAACTTAAGTAAGCAGGCAAGTCAGATGATATTTGTCCACATTTAAATAGTCTATTTAAATCCTTTGTGGAGAGTAACTGTTTGGTGCAGTGCTTATTATCTTGTGATTCCTGTATCTTTTGTATTCACAGCACCACATTCCAGCGCTATTGTAAACAACCACACAATTCCAGCAGGTGAGTCTCACAGAAACATATCTTTTAAGGGTAAAAGCATAAATTGCTAATATTATAACCCATTTTCACCTTTGTTTTTTTATTTTTTGTTTCTGGCAGATATTAGTCCAAAAGTGATTGTACATGTTTTCAACTTACTTGTGGACACAATGAGCAGCTGTAACTATCCACATGTTGGTGATGATGGATCCTCCACAGATGTGACGGTTATTGTAGTAGAGACTCACTTGCCATGGCCATCGGCCCAGAGCAGCTTCCACCCCTCCAATGATCCTGGGTAACTTCGCTCTGGTGCCGCACTCTATATAGCCAAGCAAATAATGAGCGCTTAGCCACAGATAGACAGGGTATGTGGATACAGTAGTATCTCTTATTCAGGATTATATGTTAAAGGTAAGGCTCACCAAAACATTTGAGTGCTATAACCTTTCCTGTACTACAGCTTCCCCTGGAGTAGAAAGAAAAAGACAGGGCGTGATTGTCTATGGCAAGGGTGCTCAATCCTGCTCCTGCAGATCGACTGTCCTGCAGATTTTAGTTGCAAACCATATCAAACACACCTGCCTGTAATTATGTAGTGCTGTTCAGGTCCTAATTAATTGGTTCAGGTGTGTTTGATCAGGGTAGGAGCTGAACTCAGCAGGAAGGTCAATCTCCAGGAGCAGGATTAAGCATCTATGAGGTCTATGGCATCATTTTCCACATTGGAGAGTGAAAATGAAAACTTGCATTTACTTACCCTTAGGCCATGCAACATGTAGAGGACTGTTTTTCAGTACAACTTGAAAGATTATTTTTGCTGAAATCACTTTGTGATCCATAAAATGCAAATCAGTAGTTACTAGCACGGCGGCATGGTGGCTCAGTGGTTAGCACTGTGGCCTCACAGCAAGAAGGTTGCTGGTTTGACTCTCAGTTGGCATTTCTGTGTGTAGTTTTCCCCTTGTTTGTGTGGGTTTCCTCTGGCTGCTCTGGTTTCCGCCACAATCCAAAGACATGCGCTATGAAAAAAAGTGGTATGGTACGGTTCGCTTTTGACAGTGGAAACCGCCATAAAAGCGTACCGAACCATACGGTACTATTCCACTTAGTGGAAACACGCCAAAAGTGAACTGGATAAACTAAATTGGCTGTAGTATATGAGTGAGAAAGAAAGTGTGTATGGATGTTTAAAAATAAAACATATGCCAGAGTGGTTGGCAGTTCATTCTGCTCTGGCGAATCCTGATAAATCAAAAACTAAGCCAAAGGAAAATGAATGAATGGTTACTGGCAATTTTAAAAGCAATTTTATATTTGCAGCTCCTGACAATACATCAAGGTCTTATGATGTGAAATGAGAAGTCTGTGTAAGAAAATAAACTTTATTTACAACATTATTACCTTGGATCCACAGCCTGAGTGGTCTATCACAGTCTGAAGCGTGAGTTTGCAGTTACATAATAACATGTGTGTCTGCAATTTACATGCGAGCAGACATTAACTGTTTACAATGGAGGAAGGACTTATATGTTTTTATATGTATGTCTACATAAAACATTTTTAAAACATAAATTTGCTTCCTAACCTCACTATATCATCAAGTGTATTAATTTATGTATTATTCATTCATTCATTTTCCTTTGGCTTAGTCCCTTCTTTATCAGGTAACTGCCTACTTTAACAGGGTTCCGCCAACTGACTCAAACCAGTGATCTTCTTGCTGTGAGGCAACAGTGCTAACCACTGAGCCACCGTCCCGCCCCTTTATGTTTTGCCTGTATATGCTTTGTTGACTCGCCATTAACTTGCTTTTTATGAAATACCAAGCAACATGATTTCACCAAAAATATTTGTCAATGTTCTAGAAAGAACTACTTTCAGTGTACATCTTGTATGACCTTAGGATAAACAAATTAACAGCACATTTTAATTTCTGGGAGAACTATTACTTTAAGACCATACCAATAACCTAAATTTGTGTCAGCTACTGTTTTAGAAACTTTAGAAACTGTTCTTACTCGTCTTGATTACCTGAAGCGCCATAAGCTCTCCAAATTGCTTTGGTATTCTGAGGTGATTTGGACAAATCCATCTGTATAATTCGGCCCAATATCAGTCAGATTCACTCCCTTGTGCTTTGATAATCTGAAAAGAGATGTTAATTGTTCAAACATAGGTCTTACCACTCTTGATAAAAACTCTATAAATATATAATTTCAGCATCAATAATTTTTTTCTCATGTCATTCCATACCGATTTTATAATTTTTTAAAATCAATCCAACAACCTTGGAATTGCTAGTGACATGCACCACAAATTTGAGCTACAAGAAGGCAAAACATTTCAACCGTCATAGTTAGTACTTGGGGTGTATCCAAAATAAAAATGTGGTAGACTTTCTTAAAAGCTGCTTTAGTCGTATACACAAAGCTAGGGCCCTTATATAGTACACTTGCATGCTATTTCAGTGCTCTTCAAAATATCACCTACTGTATGCTATATGCATTCCACAGTAGAAATAAAGCTGTACAGGTTTGTAGTGACATGAGGGTGAGTAAACGATGACAGAACTTTCATTTGTGTGTGAACCATCTCTAATAATCTTTGAAACGCTTGGACGTCATGCTTTGAATCAGTGCTAACTTCAAAGATCATTTCAACACTGCCGTCGCTCTATGAATGCTTGACCTACAGAAAACAGACACAGCTGCTAGTGAAATGAAAGGTGCTGAGAGCTGAAGGTGTGTATGTGTGTGTGTGTGTGCGTGTGTGTGATTGACCTCAGATAGCCCAGCTGTCGACATACGAGTGTTCCCAGAGACGAGTTCCACCTCTCGAAACATACAGGCAGCCACGTCTGCAGCTTCTCCAGCTGGATCTCCAGAAGTGAGTTCTCAGCACTGATCCTGTAAAACACTGAGCCCCATTCAGTCAAAATCACTCCCGAAACAACAGACTGCAGCACAGCGGACACAACTGATATAATGGGAAATTATGTTTTAATGTAATACAACGGGGAAAATAAGTATTCAACACGTCACAGTTTTTCTCAGAAAACATATTTCTGAAGGTGCTGTTGACTTGAAATTTTCATTCACATTTCAGCAAGACAATGATCCAAAACACAGCCAAGGAAACTCAAATGCTCTCAGAGAAAGAAAATCAAGCTGTAGCATGGCCCACCCAATTAAAGGGCTCCAATGGAAAATACAAAATAAAGATTGGATTTGAGAGACGAGACCCACAGAAACATCAAGATTTTTACACTCTGTTAAAGTTTGTGAGAAGAAAGAAAAAATCACAACCCATGTGACTTTATTCTCCACATGAGTCTTTTTTAAGCTGCCATGTCAATTCTATGTCTACAGGTCCTTTAGAATATTTTTCCCAGAAAAAACAAACAAAAAAAAAAACAGGTTGAATTCCCTGGAATGATTTTTCAAGACTTTCATAGGGGAAAATAAAGGACAATTCAGGATAAAAGATTCAGTAAAAGGAATCAGACTTTTAATCTCTAATAAAATATTAATAATATAATAAAATCAATCTGATTCACTAAAATGAATCAGACTTTTCAAGAATATCATATTCATAAGTGAGCAAAGGACACACTTTTCATCTCTATATATGGGATTATCCTTGTTTAAGATAAAATAATTCAAAAATTAATCAGACAGAATTTTTTATATGAATTTAGTATTAATGATTTACTATAATGAATCAAATCTTTACTAAATAATATCAAAGTTAGTTGCTACATTAGCTGTGTTACCCATCATTGGCAGTTCCTCTGCGTTTAGTTTGTGTCTCTTGTTTATGTGTTTGTCACAGCTTTCACTACAGGCTTTGTTTATGCCACTTTGTTTGTGCCAGTGATTTTGAATGAATGTCCGCTGTGCTGTTTACCTGTCAAAACACAAAGGCGTGAGGTAAATACCTTTCCTGGGATCTGTCACAGAGACGTCCTCGGTCACATTGCAGAAGGACGTGTCCTTAGTGTCTCCCAGGCTCGCAGGGCTCTGAGATAAGTTTGGCTTTAAGAGAATTTTCACTAGACAAAGACATTAAACATTCACTGCAGAAATTAAGGAAATTACTACATTATAAATACACAAAAGTTGACCAAAGCTTATGAACTGTTTCAAATCTTACCTATGAACCAAACTCCAACCACGACACCTCCCAGCAGACACAACACACACAGAGCTGCAAACACTCTCAGCAGTTTACGAGATGACACTTTGCCTGACACTATACGAAGAAAAAGCACAACAACAAAAGCACAACAACAAGACCACTATGTAGTTGAAATTAAAATTAGAAACCAATATGAATTTCAGGTAACTTCAGATAACTGATTCTTATTCCTCAAGCTAATAACTGCTAAAAAAAATCTACTTTACCATAATTCAAAATAAAGTACATTTAAAAATGTATGTTCAAATATAAATCTGCTTCGCCTACTCAAATATGTGGTAGTAACAGACTAACCAGGATGGAGAAACTGCAGCTCTCTGAGGCACCTGTGGTTATTCTGGTCCGTCTCAAGCATGTCCACCTGCAGACTCTCTGGATGAAAAGACTGCCTGACCACTACAGGATTCTCAATCACTGCCACCGCATCTCTACTGAGACTCTGTAATATAACCACTGATATTATCAACCCCGGTGTCATATGCATAACTGTAAGATACAATTTAAAAAAAAAAGGTTACTGTTAAGTTATAGAGTTAATTAACCAATATTTACTTTTATTTTTTCATAACAGTAATTCTGCTTGCTCAGCGTTTTATATGAAAATAGCCACACACATCCTATTTTTGTAGCAAAAACAGGCAGTAAGTTGAATATGTCGCTTAGAAATAGAAAATGTGATCCAATATATGGTAACAGTTTTCAGCATTTAAGCACTCAGACACATTACAACACTTGTAAATGTCCTTTTAGAAATATAGAGTAAAATCTAAAGAGGATGTATTAAGTTGTCAATATGTGCTGTCAAACACAGCAATACAACAATAAAATTGTGATAATTAAAATTGAATACTACCTCCTTCATTTGTTTTGGATCAAACGGTATCTACAGACCCTTTTTTTGTTTTGTAAAAAATCTGATTTATGTAGAATTATTCAGAGATTATTGAAACTTAAAAACTATACTTTTTAAAAAATATACTTTTACTTTTTTTTTTTTTAGTTTTACAATGCAAATATAATAAGAAGCTAAAGT
>CAIGQQ010032750.1:0-25835 GCA_903798035.1 Danio albolineatus | reverse complement strand
ATATATATATATATATATGGTATTTGTTCAAACTACTGAGCTGAAACAGCAGTTATTTTGGGGACAACTCAATTGTTTTATGTTCAATCCACTTGAATTTGTAAAAACTAACAAGTTAACTTAATTCCTTCATGTTGTCCCAACACATATCGATTATATGGGACCAAGCATTTTTTACAGTTGACTTCAGTGTTAGTTTTTTTGCACAAAGCAGTAATTGGGCTACAATGTCCATTTATTTATTTTCAGTTGAGTAATCGTGCATTAGGAGAGATGTTAGAGTTTTTTTTTTTTTTTTTTTAACATGTCCTTTTAAATTATGATACACATTCTCACCTGCTTTTTTGTGTCTTGATTTCAGTTGAAGTTTCAATTAAACAATATATATATATATTTGTGTGTAAAACAGATGAGTTAAGCATCCTTGTGCAACATCATCTGCCAGCAGAATACCATAATTAGTCACAACTACTATAAGACAAGGTGCCCATCATCACTGCCTGGTGAAGTGAATAATTGGCAAAAATCTTGTCTGCTCAACTAAATAACACATTATCAACTCTGAATGCCATTGCCACGTCTCTGGGATTCCTCACATTCCTGTACGAATCCAGAACAAGCTCCCAGTCTATTAACTCATGACTAAATCAGGGCTGACCATTCAATTCCTCATGACAGTTAATACTAACCAGACGTACAGTAAAACAATGACAGCAATCTACTGTGTCTGAGAGTTTTATCTGATTGCTGTACAGTTGTTGACAGTTAAACGCAAGCCACGATTTAAAGAATAATTTATGTCCACTGTGGGATGAATTTAATACGTAGGGTTGGGGATTTAAAACAAACTTGACCTAACAAGCGCAACTAATACGCTTGGGTCAAAGTGTGACGACCCATTTTGGTGACGGCTTCAGTGATTATATATGTAGGGAGAAAAAAAAAAAGCAATAAATACAAACATCTGCTACACACACACAAATAGATAAATAGAAAAAAAAAAAGGTCAGTTAATGATGTCAGTCAGCGTAACTTAAGTGTATAAAGGAAACACACTTATTAATTCTCCATGGCATAGATTCAGCAAGGTGCTGAAAATATTCCTCAGAGATTTTGGTCCATATTGACATGATAGCATCACGCAGTTGCTGCAGATTTGTCGGCTGCACATCCAATATGTGAATCTCCTGTTCCACCACACCCCAAAGGTGCTCTATTGGATTGAGTCTGGTGACTGTGGAGGCCATTTGACTACAGTTAACTCATTGTCATGTTCATGAAACCAGTCTGAGATGATTCACGCTTTATGACATAGTGCGTTATCCTGCTGAAAGTAGCCATTAGAAGATGGGAACACTGTGGTCATGAAGAGATGGACATGGTCAGCAACAATACTCTGGTAGGCTGTGGCATTGACACAATGATCAATTGGTACTACTGGGCCCAAAGTGTGCCAAGAAAATATCCACCACACTATTACACTACCACCACCAGCCTGAACCGTTGAAACAAGGCAGGATGGATCCACGCTTTCATGTTGTTGATGCCAAATTCTGACCCGACCATTCAAATGTTGCAGCAGAAACTCAAGACTCATCAGAACAGGCAATGTTTTTCCAATCTTCTATTGCCTAAGAGTGGGGGGCGGCGTGTACGTGGCGTTGCAGTGACCGCAGTATTAAGGGGGAGGCTGTGTCTATTCTTGTTTCCATGTGATTGGCTGGTTGGAAATTTGCATTAACGAGCAGTTGGACAGCTCTTCCTAATAAAGTGGCCGGTGAGTGTAATTTAAAATGTCATTACATACTGTTTTGCATCTGTAAAACTCTGGTTTACACTCCTTACCATGTACCCTTAAGTGTAATTGTGTTGTTTACAATTTTTTTTACTTTATTTTTAGATTACATTATATGTGTGATTGTATTTATTGTAATTTCTTTTTAAAATTCTACTTTTTGTATTAACATTACATGTTAGGCACCTAGGGTCTGAGAGTTACACAATTTCGATGTCCTGTACATGTGGTTGAATTGAAAATAAAGCTGACTTTGACTTTAAAAAAGTTTGAAGTATGAGGATTAAAAATGAAAATAAGTAATTTGAGGGAGCACTGTATTTAAAATTTATTTAAATAGCCTTTTAATATATCATCAAAACATTCTTGATTTTTTTAAAACTACAATAAATGACAAGTTAATTAACATCTATAAAACTTAGTAAATATGTGTGACAGTCATTATTATTATTAGCTAAAAATAAAAAACACTGGGAGCGTTCTGAAGTATTGAAGCTATTACTTTTTTAGTCTTTTGATGTTGAGGATTCCTTTTATCCGTGACCCACATACAGTACAATACAGCTACTGTATTCAAAAAAATGTAATATAAAAGCAAGAAAGGATCAGGAAATAAATTTGAATTTAAATGTGATTTTATTATTGATTAAAGGTATTCATAAGTATCTTACAGCAGAATGGAATGTCGTAAGCCTCCCCTTGGCGTTTCGCAATCATCTTTGAGTGTGCGCTGATAAACATATTTTATGTTATGGAAATACAAAAAAATAATAATAAATCCATTCTTAATAACATCTGGGAAGCCAGAGATAATATATTTTCCTGTTTAGCCAAATAAATGCTGCAATGAATAAAAAGCAAGAAACATTTAAACAGATTACGTGTAACATTACTTACAAAACAACAGAATGAAAAATCATCCCGTTTAGATTCTGTTAATCTAAACAAATGATTACATAAATATAGCTGAATACAAAAAAAATGGAGGGGAAGATACTAAAAGGCAAATAGCATTTGTGCTTTTTGTTGAAGTAGACAATTATGTTCATATTCACTAACAGCAGATGAAAGATGAATTTGGACTGCATATTTAACGCAGCGTCAGTTCTTATTGCACAAGCACAGCTGATTTAATCACCCACACATTCATTTGGTACTACAATATTAGTTCTGCTTCCATATTACACAACACCACCATTTATTCTTATAACCGATTATTAGAAATAAAACCAAACTGCCAATGAGCCAGATAAAGGCAGACCATGTAATATGGGGACCAAAAGAAGCCAATAAGGTTGCGATTCTATACAAAACCCATGCAACAAGTGTGTACATGTCCCAATTTATTCTATTACTCAGGGTCAGGAAGGTTGTTATGGGCTTATAATACATCTGCTGTAGGATGACACTGATCATCCCATGAAATCTTCGGGTGCAGTGCTGTATTTGACTTTCCTCTCAGGTGTAGCTGACTGTACTGGAGTACTGTGCAGCTAAAAGGTCCAGTTTATATAAAGGTAGATTATTTTTTCCTTCAAGACAAACAGAAACACAGAAGAACTGCAGCCCACGTCAGAGAGTGTTCCCGTTAACATACAGCTCGCTCTCTGATCCATTGCGCTGGTTAAAAAGATCTTCCACCAAGAAACAGTTACAGGATCTCATACTTATCCACAACAAATGACGTCTCTGAGGAGAATTTGACTGGGCTGCCTCCTTCTACATAAGTCACCTTTGCAACCTGTGGGGAAAAAAAAGATAGATATGAAGTCATGCACTTTTTCACTGGGATTCATTTGTGTTGTGTTTTGATGAAATGCAGCACAACTTGCCTGAATGTCACAAAAGTTGCGTTTGGAGACAAAAGAGATGTTGATTGGGAAGAAGTCGTTGGGTTTGCCATCTATGCTGAACTCCAGGCTGCCACTCTTATTCTTCTCGTCGATTACAGGAAGTGACCATTCCAGGATGTTTTTCCTGCTGTCATGGTTATACTGTCCGTCTAGATCACCAACCACTGGAGCGCCTACACCTGACCTGTTTAATCATCGCAGCCAGAGTTTGTTGACATGAGCATTTTTTTTTTAATGCATTAGCATTTGAAGGAACCCTTCACTTTTTTTTTTGAAAAAGACTCATTTTACAGCTTCCTTAGGGTTGTAATAGTTGACTTGATTATTTTTTTATTAAACCAGATCATCTCCAGGTCTAACAGTTGCACTTTTAGCTTAGCATAAATCACTGAATCGGATTAGACCATTAGCATCCCACTTATAAACAAATTCTAATTCAAAAGTTTAGCTAATTTTCCTGTTTAAAGCTGGACTCTTCTGTATTTACATTGCGTACAAAGACCAACGGAAAATGAAAAGTTGCTATTTTCTAAGCCGAGATGGCTAATGATTATACTCTCATTCTGGCATAATAACCAAGGAGCTTTGCTGCTGTACCTTGGCTGTAGAAGGGGCGATTGTAAGCAGTGCTGTTACCTAAAAACCTATCCAAGGACTATTTCCAGGTGCTACATAATATTACTGTGCCTGCAGCAGAAGTTCCAGCAAATGACCAAGTTTGAGAAATGCTGGTCTAATCTGATTTAATGATTTATGCTGAGGAAAGATAAGTGTTCCCACCAGACCTAGAGATTGGCTAAATGGATTCAAAAACAGAATAAAGTCAACATTTTACCCTTGGGGGAGTTGTAAAATGAGCCCATTTCCAAAACGTTTTAAAAGTACAACAATGCACAAACATGCCTTTTTGAATGGATTTGCACACAGACCGCAATAGTCAAAATAACTGATGTCAGATCATATACCCTCAACGAAGGAATACATAAATAAAATGAAACATTTACTGGAATCTAAATAGGCACTTACGGCACAGGAATAGTGATGATAACATCATTAAGTTCAAGCCCTTCGTCCTGAAGCTCATACTCAATGTTGACGTCACAGCCACTTCCACTTCCACTCTCTGATGGCCAACAGTTGACTAAGAAAACAACATAGGATCGATGTATGATTAATATTTGTGCAAGTTCTTTCATACAAATTAATTGACATCAATAACTTTAATCAATCAACACTTTTTGTAGAAAAAAAGATGACTCACTGGTTAAAGGAATGAGAGATTCATCTGTGCTCTGTAATCTCCATTTTAGGACCCCCAAATCACTGTTGAGAGGGAAAGATTTCTCTTGGTTCTTCAGACCAATCAGGGATTCGTTGGTAAAGAGCTTTTTATCAACATGTGGGTGAGTCTGAAGAATAAATGAGACATTTCTAAACATCCAAACTTATGGGGTGCAGAGTCCTATGCTTTTAAATCACTGATTGTCAACATCTTGCCCTTATAAAAATTAATGCCAAAATTAAAACATTCACTGTTGTGCCTCACACACCTGTAGTTGGGCTCCTTTTTTGTCATTGTTGTTGATGACTATGAGGATGCGGCCATTTTTTTCATCTGCCACTTTCAGAGTGATCATGCCCAGTACCTCCATGTTTTGCAGTCCACCATCCCGACCACAGGTCAGAGAGATCTTCTCTTCCACCCTCAGATGTACACTGGGAAACAGAGTTTACAAACTGCCATAAGCAAAAAATCATGCCATTATGGTATGAAAATACACTCTACAATTTGGTGTTTTTGTTTTAGAATACTTTAATAAATAAAGTTAAAAGGAACAGCACTGATTTAAAATAAATAAACTAACTAAATAAATATCCATAAAATAAATCAAAATATCTACATTGATATTTTTCCTTTTAGATGGATTTACAGTAAAATCTGATATAAAAATCTGTATTTATTACAACCCCATGATAGTGGTCCATATAAAATATTATGGGGAGTATAATGTGACAATGTGGAAATAAGCAATACCTTTCCATATTTACTGGAGGCTGTAGGACTTTAGATGCCTCGGATGCTTTTCTTCCTGCACTGGTCGTGACAATATTTTCTCCTTCTGACTTCAGCTTGTCCACAAAGAAATCCACCTCTTTCCCTTTGGCACCCAGCTTTAGTGCTTTACTCGATCCACTTGGTCTGCAGGAATTCAGAGAGGACAGCTTAACTTCTGCACGCTTCTGTATTTAGATGTGATAAAGTTCAAATGCTCATACCTGACTGGAGCAGGAGCCACTTTGGGTTTCTCCGGCTCTATTGTATCTGTGATGATGGTGGCTGATGTGATGCTGCTCATTCCTGAACTTCCAAAACCTCCAAATCCAGGTGATTTCTTTCCAGCACGTTCAGCGTCTTGTCTTGCTCGCTGCAGCTCTTTGGCTTTGCGTTTCATTTCAGCCTTTGCCTCTCTTTCTTGGGTCTGTTAATGGAAAATTCATAAAAAGACAAGAAAATTACAGTCAGCTCCATTGATATTTAAAGCAGAGCATAATTTTGCTTTGATGTTTCATCAAATTTCAGCTAATATCGTACCTCTCTGACAGCTCTGAAGACTTTTTCTTCATGCGAGTCCATTTCGGTAAAAGTGCGAATCTGGGCTAGATTGACGTTTTCCCGGTAGCCAAGTGCTACGATCTCATCAAATGCAAATATGAGATCAAAACAGTGCTCTGAGATCTCACTTTCCTCCAACACTCTGCAATATTCAGGGATCTGAAAAAAAAATACAATCACTTATTCAATATAAATCAAAAACTAAACAATCACTTGTTCAAGCAGCATCCAAAAAGTAAGAACAAAATGAAGACATGATAAAGAAAGCTTTACCACTCTGGAGAAAAGCCTTAGTGTCTCCAAGTCCTCCAGAATGTTGCTGTTTTTTGTAGTGATCAGAACCATGTAGAGTTTCTCCAGAGGCTGGTAGACGTAGCGCACACTGTCCGTTTCCACAAAAGTGTGCTGCTTGCCTGTATTCATCAGTTTGGGAAAGGCAGCTAGCAGGCCCTCAACACGGGTTCGCGTCATCTCTACAAACTGCCGTGACACTATGGCTTTCCCCGCCTTAGTACACACCGCCGCTGCCAAGAGCACCTGCAAACATTAGACTGATTTTAAAAATCCGACAGGGCTTAATAGGAAATACAGCTGTCAGACAGTGCATTTAACATGATTATTAGGTTTTCTTTTGTCTTATTGGGCATAAACAAGAAAATACTAGTTGTGGCAAGGTTGTGTCACAAACATACATTTCAGATAAACACGTGGAGATAAATATCTGATAAATAAATCCCATTTATATTACATAATTGTTCTGAAATGAAAGCATATAGAAAATTCAAACAGCAAGTTTTGAAACACTGCGTTGTAGTGACATCTGTTCAAACTCCCCAAAAAATTACATAATAGGGTTAGACATAATATACAATTTAGGCTTAGTTTTTTTTTATTAAGTATTGAAATAATACTTAAAAAAAAAAGCTTAATATTAAAATTATTAAAACTGAAATACAATGTATATAACAATATTTTACCGTAACAGCATATACAATATAAAGATTTAAGTGAGAAATATGCACAATGTGTGTTTTACTGTAAGAAGTGTCAAAGACATAAAATTATAACTAAGATTTGCATAAATCACTGTAAATTATTTAACATAAATAATCAAATGTTTCATTACCTAAAGATTTTTACACTGAGACATTACAATTAGGTTAGATTTAGGTCGTGACATAAGGTGACCAAAATTCAACGTCTAGCCAGTGTCTAAGGACAACATTATTTTGACATCCAATAAAGACATCAAATTATGTTGATATTTGGTTGATTTTAGGTTGCGTTGGAAAGTGACAAAAATCCAACATCGAGCTAACATCTTATACCAACATCATATTGACGTCAAATACTGACATTTATCAGTCAGGTATGGCAACCAAAATCCAACGTCTGATAGACGTCATAGCCGTAACGTCCACACAACGTCAAGCTGTTACATCATTAGACATTGATTTTTGGTTGATTTTAGGTTGGATGTTGGACACTGACGTCAGGCTGACATTGGGTTCTAATGTCAACTCGATTTCCATTTCCAAACAAAATGCAACGTCCCCACAGCATTGGGGTGCAACATCAATTTGACGTCATGTTGACGTCCAGTGCCTGCTGGGACTTTAATAACATATTTTCTTAATGCTAATAAATATCATTCAACGTTATTCATTAATTGTTACATTGTACCATTATTTTTTTAAAAATATGGCTTCCAAATTCACGTAGACATAGCAAATATTAGGAAACTATAAAACGATCAGAGTCGTGTGGAAAATGAATGGAAATTATTATTAAATTAATATTTAAATATTTAATAACGCATTCTATTATAACATTACACTACTGCATTACTTTCCTTATTAAAAAAAAATTAAATAAATAGTGAAAAGTGAAGAATTTTGTAAGAGCCACAGGTCAGCATTTGAATTGTCAAAGTCAGCTAGCTACAACCTGTAATCTGCAAAAAACTTACAATATAAAAATTATGAAATAACCTTTTAAAAAAAATAAATGCAGCTTATTATATCAATATTTTGTCATATCGAAACTGACAGCCATTAACTTTCGTTATTTACTTTAACTATAATTAATCCTGATGACAATCTAATTAGCTGGCTAACCTTTAGCTGCTAACAGCATCGCATATCAAAATCTAGCCAGTAACGAATTTCCATACTTCGGTGTTATTTTTACAAACGCAAACAGATGAAATAGACACTCTTTAGAAAGTGACAATGACGTGAAGGTAGTTTTCGACTGTATGAGTAATTAGCTACAATGCTAGCTGCTAGCTTCATCCTGCTAAACAGACAAAACAAACACTCTTACCATTTCTGTTCCCTTTCACCGAGGACCCGTCTGTGGACACGGTCACGGACACTGTCCAGTTGGTTCAAAAACCGAAAATGTCAGAATGGTGACTTCCGCTCTGTTTTAACAGTAGCAAATAGCTTGACTCGTAATATTGAAGAAACAGAGCCACGTCTCCAGAGTCCAACCGGAAAAAGTTGCTCCGTGTCAGAAGCAGATCAGCTGAAGCAGGAGAGACGGCGACATCTAACGGTGGAGAAAACACACTGCGCATGCGGACTGTATTACCTGACACATGTAAAAGGCCATGATATGATATTAATTTTAAAAGCATTTACTCTTTAAAATCTTTTTCAACTGTACGCAAAGATACATACAAAGATCTAAATACATTTTTGCCAAATACTTATATAATCATTATTAAACTGAATTCAAAAACCTGTATGTCTAATCTTCCAAGGTAAAGATGTGTACATTTAGCATAGTTTCAAATTTGACAATAAAATACAACACGCATCTTTAAAGTTTTATTATTAATGACATCAAATTTTACATTTTAATACAGGCTGTTCACACATTGGCAATAAAAAGTGATTAGTGCGTGAAAATTCTTACATGAATCCTCTTGCATGCTGCTATTATGCCTAAAAGATGTACGCTTATTGCCTATTACAAAATCACTGTCAGATTTATGATTTCCAGATATAATTGTGTTCCTAGATACAATCGATCTTTTGGGGGAAAAGTTAAAAAAAATTGTGTACAGTTTAATGTAGTTTTTATGTTGCAACTGCTCATGAATATTGATGTAATAATCTGAATAGTTTGTCATTCACAAGAGGGGAATGAAGACAAAGAAATGACCATTTATTTTAAGATTGTCTTTAATTCTGAAGTAGCAATTATTCACTTGTTGTAACACAACAATAACAGGTATGTACGATAATGAACACTAGGAATGACAGTACCTCTGCCATTAATAGATTATATATGTTGTTTTTTATACGCCCTATTTGACTATTTGTTTTTTCATTATTGCGCATGTCTTCGTGACTTGCCTGACAATGAATCATAGCTAATTTTAAAAAAGCTCTCAATGTCCATTAAACACAACAACTTTAATTAAAAAAGTATATTAGCATTAACTTTAATGTTCAATCTGCATCAAGTTCTGCAAGCTTTGGTAATCAGTAATCTGTTATTTAAAATGCTTAAGATTGTTAAAGCAACATGGATTCTGATTAGTTGTCAATACTATAATTAATCATTAGCTGTGAAAAAGATATTTCAACAGTGATCCTACCAATATTGTTCCACTTTGCCGTTATCTTTATTATTGTGTGGACTATGCTATATTATATATACAGAGCTCAGCATAAATGAGTACAACCCCCTTTGAAAATAAATATTTCTATCCATTTCTCAGTTAATATGGCCATTTTTTAATGGATTTAAACAAAACAGTTTATTTAACAGTTATATTCATTAAAAGAGTTTGTATATTCATAATAAGAGTTTGGTCACCGAATAGAAACAGGAATAGAAACAGGAATAGAAAGATTTTAATGTATTAAATTATTTTTAATGCAAAAAGTTTCTCTTGATTTTTCTCTTGAAAAAGTTTCTCTTTTTAATTTTTCACCCAACATTTGTCTATTGTAATTTAGGTGTACTGATTTTTGGACTGGACTGGGGTGTCACGGTAGTGCAGTGGGTTGCATGATCGCCTCACAGCAAGAAGGTTGCTGTTTCGAGCCTCGGCTGAGTCAGTTGGAATTTCTGTGTGGAGTTTGCATGTTTTCCCTGTGTTTGCGTGAGTAAAACATATGCTGGATAAGTTGGTGGTTCATTCCGCTGTGGCAACCACTGTTAAGTAAAGAGACTAAGTCGAAAATACAATGAATAAATGAATTTTTAGACTGTGAACTTCCGTTTTGTTTTGTTTTTTACATTAGTTCCAGTTTGGCTTTGGTACTGAAACATTTTTTGGTACATGTATATTACTGTAAAGCATCTATATTAATTCATATTCATTTAAACGAGAGATATGTGAGTGGTGTACTCATTTATATTAAAAATTGTCATAGCTAACATCCTTGGCGTAAATGTGCCTTGATTCTGTTGATTTAGACTCAAAAAACAAATAGAAAAATCAATGAATGCAGCATAAAAATTAGCAAATGAATTCATTATCAAAATTTTGACAAGGGGATTTATTCAATTCAGATACAGATGCCAGTGCTGCACAACATCCCATTCCAGTAGAGCTTCCTCTCAAAGCTCAAGTTACAATCATCATCCAAGTCAACCACATAATTACATACAATGTTCAACTGTAGGCCATAAATATAACAAACCAAACCCAACTTTCATAATAACCTGCATTTACTGACCTAAAGCACCGACCAACTGCCTAATGGTGTGTTGTTCACTATGGACAGGTATATTTCTGCTTCGTTTGGTTCTGCTGCACTGCATTAAGGCTTGTAATATTGTATTGTAATACAGAAGTGCGGGGTTTGTTTGGAGACGAGAGGCAGAGGTGCAGCTACGGACTGGTTCACTTCTGCGCTGGTGGTTTTTCTCCACAGGTGATGGAGATGTTGCGTTCAGGGATGTCCAGCTGATGGCGAAGTGTGTTGATGGTCAGCACGCCGTCAGAGGACAGAGAGGAGGTGATGGCCCCTGGATCTACACTGGCTGGGATCTTGTACTTCCTGTAAAACTCCCTCGCCACTATGCCGTGATCATCCTGAAATAGAGACAGATGCAGATTCTTCAGGCTGAGGTATAAGTCAATCATGTAATATTTAAAATTAGCTCATTTTTCTTTCTTAATGGGGACCTGTTGTGCAAGAATCACTTTCAAAATGGGTTAAAACACAGCTGTCCAGCAGCAGTGTTTAAATATAGCCAGCCTCTAATTGTAAAAAAAAAATAATAATAATTTTTTTTATGATCACACTTGATAAAAACAGTGTGCAGAAATGCATTTATTGACATTCTCCTTTTGTACATGTCATCAGAGGAGGAAAGCTCCACCCATTAGTGATGATCTCTCCCTCATTAGCATAAACAGCCCTGAGTGAGAAGCAGTCATCCGCCATTAAAGTTTTGTCACCAAACCTGCTGAAGATAATGTCTGTGACTGAGTAGATTATAAATGTGAAGTTTTAGGATGGACAAATGAACACAGTAGTCGCAGCCTTTTCTGAGACACTTTTTTCCACATTTTCAGTTTTTCACTGAGATGACGTTAGTCCTGTTTTAAATCTGTCGCTACGCTCACTCATAGGCATTTGTAGCTCAACCCTCTTTGTGAAAAAATCTTATTTGAATTTAAAGCAACGGTGACCAAAACTGCACAATTTGAATCAAAGCCTAAAGGGATCGTTTCAGAGAGTTATAAAACATTATTTGTGCGCTATTTTGAGTTGAAACTTCACATACACACTCTAGGGACATTAGAGACTTTTTCACATCTTGTGAAAAGGGGCAGAATAGGTTGTGTGGTGCATGATTTTGTCCATTGTGAATTGATTGGATTATTGAATTGTGGTTTGCTTTTGGTCAATCTCATGAGAACTCATTATCTTCCCAATATTGAATATATGTTTCAAGAGTTCACGCTTAGCTGATGATTGATTATAAAGCTTGTTTGGCATGCTGTCCCAGGAGAGAGCCCTGAGCTCAGAAGATCCTCAAGCCCGGGGCTCCCTCCCGTTTGCAAGGTGAGAGGGGAGTTTGAGCTCAGGTAGATCCCGAGAAGTGATTGTTCTTAAGAGATAACTACTTACTTGTAGGATGTCTATGGAGACGATTTGGATTAGTCAATTAACTTAAGTTGCATGTTTTTGGATGGTGAGAGGAAACCGGGGAACCTGGGGGAAACCCACATGAGCACGGGGAGAACGTGTAAACTCTACACAGAAACGTTGTCTGGCTTGGTAAGGACTAGAGCCAATAACATTCTTGCTGTGAGGCAACAGTGCTAACCACTGGGCCATCGTGCCACCCATCTAGGAAAGGAGGAGTAGGGGTGGAAGGGGGGATTCTTTAAAAGACGATAGCTGTGATATGGAACTTAGGGTATTTATAGTGGCTTAGGAATTGTCTGATTGGTGGATCATAAATTGAATAATGCTGGACCAGCTGCAAGCAATCATCTGCATGTGATCCTCTTGAAATTAGTTCATAAATAAACTTCACTTAGGTGTAAACCTTGCTTTTTAATGTTTCAATATAGCGTTAATCATAAATGCAAAATAAAGGTGATGATAAAAGTTTGCCGTTACCTGCCGTTCATCATGTTTTCCATGAATCTCAATAAAATCCTCATTGACCTTGACGGTCAGTTCATCTGGAGAGAAGTGCTTCACATCCAGGTTGATTACAAAGCGATCTCTATCCTGTCTCATCTGTGTGTGAGAAATCATGTCAAACTGAATGATGAAAGAAGTCTGAAAACACAGTTTCTGGTACTGACTATGATGCTGACAATTTTTTACTAGACAATTTAATTTATAAACAATAATGAACGCACACAAATTAATAATGAGAAAACTTGCAGCATTCATTAAAACTGTTCAAACTGTATAAAATAAGAAATGTTTGAGCACCAAATCATTATATAAGAATGATTTCTGAAGGATTATGTGACACTGACAACTGGAGTGATGAAAAATTAGCTTTAAAATCGTGAGGATGAATTACATTTTATAATAAATTACGATAACAGAAAACACTTTTTCATGTTAATATTGATAATTAATTTATTACAATATTAATTTTTACTTGACAAATGACTCCTGACATTTGAATGGCAGTGTAGGTTTATGAGTAACATTTTTAACATTCTTTAAATAAATCAACTGTATTATTAAGTACCATGAATTAACAATAGTAGGTCACACTTCATTTTGATGGTCTGTTTGTTGAGTTTAAGTTACATTGCATCTACATGCCAACTAATTCTCATTAGATTATAAGAAGTCTGTTAGGTTGGGGTTGGGGTTAGGGTTAGTGACATACTTGCAAAGTTTCTTATAATCAGTTAAATGTCTGTTGAATGCGTGTATCAACAGATATTAAGCCGACAGTCTACTAATACTCAAATGCACCATCAAAATAAAGTTTTACCCAATAGGAAAAAAATTATTGGAAAAAAATAAATAAATTTGTACGTTTTTACCTCTGACATGCCACTGTCCCACCAGCTTGGAAAGCGCCACAAATAAGGACGATAGTAAAACATGGTGTAGAAAGGTGAAAAAGGGTCACTGTCAGAAAGGTGCTCTCCAAAATACTGGTCAAAAATTCGATAAGGGAAGAAGCCTGGGAACAAGGGCCGGCGATACCAGGGATGCTGGATAGAAATTTCCATTGTATCTCAGTCTGGAGCTGACAGCGGATCTGCTGGAGGTTCTGCGGTGGCCCTGTATTTATGCCCCATCCCGAAAACCTTGTGTCAGCCGCTGACCTATCTCCAGTTATGAGGTAAAGTGTTTTTTGCTGCCCTCTTCCCCTCTGGCTCATTCAAACAAAAACCTATTTAATCACCCTTCACTCTCTTTTAGATCATAGAGTCTCAAACGCCGGGCTCTGAATAGTTTTAATGCCCCTCTGCTCACAAGCCTGGAAAAATATTTGCCTGGCTAAGTTAGAATGGTTCTGAGTGAAGCCGCCATGTAAACTGGACTCATCCCAGGAAACTCTTGTGCCAGGAGGGATTCTGCACCCCATGCCCTGGGCGGGATGCGGACAGATACTATCTGCCCCATCCTGACTGCTTTCAGAGGAGAACTCAGGCAGAAAGATAATATTATGCCCTAAAATGATGGACTGCAGGAATCAGCAAGACTGGTGATATGCTGTAAATCAGACATGATTAATGAGCCCAAGAGCATTACTACTGTCCTGTCTTATAGGCAGTTGGGTTCAACTTTATATTAAGTGGCCTTAACAAATATACACTTACACTGAAATAAAACATTTGTTACATTGTACTTATTGTCTAAATACATGTATTACAATGTACTCATGATTGATTAAATACATTCATGCAATTACCTCTGTAATTCATTCATTCATTTTCTTGTCGGCTTAGTCCCGTTATTAATCCGGGGTCGCCACAGCAGAATCAACCGGCAACTTATCCGGCATCTTTTTTACGCAGCGGATGCCCTTCCAGCCGCAACCCATCTCTAGGAAACATCCATACGCACACATTCCCACTCATACACTACGGACAATTCAGCCTACCCAATTCACCTGTACCACATGTCTTTGGACTTGTGGGGGAAACCGGAGCACCCGGAGGAAACCCACGCAACCACGGTGGAGAAAATGCAAACTCGACACAGAAATGCCAACTAACCCAGCTGGGGCTCGAACCAGCGACCTTCTTGCTGTGAGGCGAACGTGCAACTCACTACGCCACCGTGGCGCCCTACCTCTGTAATTCATTGATGTAATTACATGGTTGACCATCCTTTACACCGTAACCCCCCCTTAACCTACTTATACCACTAAACCTGTCCATAACCATACCCATACATATACTCAGGAGCATCACGTGTTCTGCAATACATTAAGAACACAGTAAGTACATTGTATTTATTTTTTGATGCAAGTACATAGTTAAGGCCACCTAATATAAAGTGGGACCGGCAGTTGTGTTGAAATAGGGCTGGAAACATAATTTTAGATGTGTGGTCTGTCTGTCTTGGCCATCCATCAATCCAGTCGCCATCTTTTTTTATTAGAGTCATCATTTATTAACCATTCACTTGGTTAAAACCTACGCACAATAAAAGATATTTTGAAAAATGTTATCGCGTTCATTGCTTTGTAAAGAAAAAGGGCACACTTTTGAGTGTGTAACAAGAATATGAAGGTTCTTTGGCATACTACCTCATCAACGAACCATTATGTTGCTTAGTTATGTGCCCTGTCAATCATCTCGACAATCATCCACATTTTGAGTATTTCATGCAGAGAAATCTCTTGAGATGCTTTTCGGAAATATGCATTCAGAAGTTAACAGGCTAACACATTTTTATGAAAGTTCATATTGTTGTTGCACATGTTATATAATGAAATTTAAATATTTACATTAGAGATTAATTAACAGGGGTGCCACGGTGGCGTAGTGAGTACCATGTTCGCCTCACAGCAAGAAGGTCGCTGGTTCGAGCCCCGGCTGGGTCAGTTGGCATTTCTGTGTGGAGTTTGCATGTTCTCCCCGTGGTTGCGTGGGTTTCCTCCGGGTGCTCCGGTTTCACCCACAAGTCCAAAGACATGTGGTACAGGTGAATTGGACAGGCTAAATTATCCGTAGTGTATGAGTGTGAATGTGAAATTCCCAGAGATGGGTTGCAGCTGGAAGGGCATCCGCTGCGTAAAAGGTATGCTGAATAAGTTGGTGGTTAATTCGGCTGTGGCGACCCCGGATTAATAAAGGGACTAAGCCGACAAGAAAATGAATGAATGAATTAATTAATTAACAGTACTTCAGCATCTTTTCCAAAGCCGCGTTATTGGTCGATCTCGCATGTCTGTCACATCCAACACACAACGTATTGTGGAAAACATTAGCAGTTAGAGTTCCAACAACCAGCATTTTTCAAAATACATTTTTTTTGTGTTCAACAGAAGAAAGAAACCTATATAGGTTTAATACCACATGAGGTGAAATAAACGATTAGGTCATTTTCTTTTTTGGGTGAACTATCCCTTTATGTAAACCATTCTAGTACAGGTTGGACCCTTATTTGCCTGTAGAACTGTTTCAATTATTTGCACCGCATATTCAGCAAGTTGCTATAAACATCCCTCAGAGATATTAGTCCATATTGGCTGAATATCACTCAGTTGCGGCAGATTTGTCAGCTGTGAGTCTGTGTGAAATGTAGTCTCAGTTTGTTCTTGTTTTCAGACATGAGAGTCACCAGTGTGCACTTCTTCGTATTATTATTGCTGTGGCTCATCTGCTTCAAGTTTTAATGTGTTGTGTGATCATAGATGCTCTTCTGCAGAACTCTATTTAAATTCTTTGAGTTATTTTGCTTTTTGAGAAACTATTGTTATTGTATCAGTTTAAACCAGCCATTCCAAGGATTTTGGGAACAACAATGCATTTTCTTCAACAAAAAGGCCACTCACTGGATTTTTTTTTCAAAGCTGTATGTGAGCAGTTTCTGAAATGGCAAGCTCAAATATGTCCAAATTCTGCTGGTACTTTTGAGTCACAACTGTGGCTTAACTTATTTGAATTATAAATATCTTGTAGTTTTCCCGTGCTACATTTTCATGCATAGTAGCTTTCCAAACGCTGCCCTTGAGTCTCTGAGTAATCTCTTCCAGCAAATAGGGATTTTTAATTCCTCTCCAAATCCACTGCCAATATGATCACCCTGCTTTACTGGAATTGGGAATGCAGCCATTCAGGGATAAATGAGTTGTTCATGCATAACATGTCCATGGATTTTTTTTTTTTTAAATCGACAGCATCATTTTAGGTTGAAATGTACAAGTACATTATTAATTCATTAAGCAGACACTTTTATCCAAATCGACTTTGATTATAACTGTATATCAGCTATAATGTGTAGTGTAATGTATAACTGCATAATTTTGAGAGATTTCTTTTTCACAACGCGTCAAAATTGAGTTTTTCACATATTCTTAATGACTTCATGTAATTTATTTACATGTGATGTTTTTTTTTATATAAGTTGTTTACATTTTAAGACTTTTTATTTAAAAAAACAAAAAAAGTTTTATCTAAAAAGTCAAGCTCTAGCAGCTGAAACTGAAAAAATGTGTGTAAATGTGACGATTTAGTTACATTTTACATTGTTGAAAAAGAAAGTAATTAAAAACAACATAGGCTCATTCGGAAAACGTAGCCCTATATACATTTCTGGAGATCATGAATTATGTAGCCAGAAGTACGTATGGCTGCATTTCATTTTTTTAAACGAACGTTACCCTCCCCCTTCCCTAAACCCAACCAATAGTATTTTTTTAAAAAGCACAGACTGACCAAAAAGGAAAAGTAAGCGCAAAAAGGAATGGCATCATTGGCCTGTATCGTTCATTTAAAAAATGAAATCCAGCCAAAAGTACTTTAGGCTACATAATTCACGATCTCCAAAAATGTATATAGGGGTACATTTTCAGATTGTTGGTTAAAGTGCAAGCAAATATCATTGTCAGTTTTAAATAAAAAATGTATATATAATTTCAGTTATATAGTATATATAGTTATGTATATATAGTTTCAGTTCACTGGTTCGAGTCCCGACTGCGCCAATTGGCATTTCTGTGTGGAGTTTGCATGTTCTCCTCATGTTGGTGTGGGTTTCCCCCACAGTCCAAAGACATGCGCTACAGGTGAATTGGAGAAACTAAATTGGCCGTAGTGTATGAGTATGTGAATGCAAGAGTCTATGGGTGTTTCCCAGCACTGGGTTGTGCCTGGGAGGGCATCCGCTGTGTAAAACATATGCTGGAATAGTTGGCGGTTCATTCCACTGTGGCAACTCCTGATAAATAAGCGACTAAGCCAAAGAAAAAAGAATGAATGAATGAATTTTACTGACCAATGGGAGAAAAATTTATTATCTGATTATTGATATGGCAATAAAATGTCATTAAAGAAAGAAAGAAAGAAAGAAAGAAGGCTTTGCAGATTGATTGAGTAACTCCCATTTCAAAATGTCAGAAAAACAAAGTAGGTTTATTACTTCTCATATTATTTATAAATCTGGCATCATGGTTTCTCCTTGTTTACAACTGACCTGGTCATTTTCAACATCTTCTTTCTCTCTCTCTCTCTTTTTCACATGCACACATAAAGTACATCCACTCCCTCATTTTGACATAATACAACTATATGAAATGTGATTCGCACAGTGAAGCACTAATCATAACCTACATGTTTTTGGTTTTACATTGCCGGTTATTTAAAGTGTGTCACACTCACACACATCAGTGTGGTTTACAGGAGACGCCCATTTTTTCCTCCTGCCCACATCCACCCTTCCACCCCCCTCTGTCCTGGAGCCCACCGCTGTGTGTGAAAGGGAGGGCTGAAGATGGAGGAGGGGAGGGTAAACAGAGCCGGGCTGAACCATGTCTGACTCCTGAAAGAGGGAACAAGGGAGGGGGAAGACGACAAGCGAAGAGAAACAGAAGAGCGGAGGGAAAAAACACCTCAAAACCAGGGAGAATGAGAAACAGGAGTCGTGTCAATAGTGGAGATTCAAGAAGGGGGACGGCAGAGCGTACAGAAGCTCTTTACTCCCCTGTTATGGCTCAGAACTGAAAACAGGATTACCTCATGCTTCTTATCACAGAGACACATGCTGTCTCTGCTCGGGATTTTCATCGTTGAGTCTCTGGGAATACCCGAAAAGGCTATTTAATCTGGGGTTACAGCATAAGTGTTGAGGCTGGACTGAAGGAAGCGGACTGGAGGATATTTGCATGGGCTGGAATCTGTTGTTCATCATCTTCAATTGACTGGACGGGCAGCTACGTGGACAAGGATTTGTGATGTGCACACCCTTTGGACCAGCGTTGTGTTGATGACACTCCGCTTCCTCAAACCCCACGGGTTGGGCTGGATCATAATGGGAGGTTAAGAGGGCAATCAGCATCATGGGAGCCAAACAAATGAAATGGTATGAATGAAATTCCACAGCTCCCTCAATGGTTGTATTCTTCTCCTGTGTCCATCTTCCACTCCATTCCATTTAGGACATCAGAACCATTGTCTGTCATTTGACATGATATTATACATGGCAGTGCATCAATATTGATGTTTCATCACTGTTTTACAATTTTGCCTTAAGAGATTGATGTGTGGGTGTTGCCTGCTATTGTGAAGTCACCTAGCAACCGGGAATTGCTGGGTTCAATATGGTCAGTGCCATCTGCGTGCTCTGTATATGATTGGATGTATCAATCCACTCTGACTATCGGTTTATTAAATGTGGTGATGGATATATGGCCTTTTAATAGGCTGTACATCATAAAGAAGTCATACGAGTGGAGTAAATGACTAGGGAGAATCTTTCATCTTCCGTTATGTTAGACTCATTAATATGTTAGAGACTAAGCTAATTTGTCTGGACTACTATCAAAAAAAGATTTCAGCAAAATTGTTGCAAACAATTTATGTGTTGAATTTAAACAAACAAATGAAATTTAGTAATTTTCAACTTCATTTGTTTGTTTAAATTCACCCCAAACAAATTGTTTACAATCACTTAACGTAAATAAAAGTAGTAAATCCAATGAATCATCATCGAATCACTTTTTTTTCAGTGTAGAATTAGAATATGTGGAATACGATGTCTCCAAAAAACACAAAATGTAAGGTGTGGAGTGGATAACTTCTTTTAACTTGAGCCATACGCTGGGAAAGAAAACGAACAAGCCATACGTAGGAGACATTTAAAAGGAATCCATGTGTGAATGGGTTTCACAACAGGTTTGAGTTGGTCATGCTGTATGTTAGCCAAAATAAAGCTGACTTCTCTGTGAGCTAATGTGCCTGTCAACATTTACCTGGAATGTTTCCTATTCCAAAAGTAAGTAGTCATTTGTCGAAGTAGCTTATTACAACCTTTAGTTAAGCCTAAAGTTGACTGCTTTTAAGTTGACCTAAACCTAAAGTTAAATGTCCCGTGAAATGCTTTGAAATGTTTATTTTTATTCAATCTTTGATGTAACCCCAACCGAAATACGTAGAGAGGGTGGGACATAATATTTTGTTTTATCACAGGTCTCTCTACTCGGTGAGCTCAAGTGAATCAAATGAAAAGCAAATGAGAAGTGTTTTGAAGGGGTCGGGGCATGTCCAATACTAGATAGCTTTTGATTGGTTATGATGTGTTGAGAAACTGTAGGGTGAGTTGACATGAATAAAGCCATTGGTCCATTTGGGCAGAAGTGACAAACCACAAGCATTACGTGTGAATTTCAGTTTTATATCTTCTAAATGTTAATTTTGTCACCGTTTTCAGGTGCGCTAGCTTATAGATATCGGTATCCTAAAAACAAATAACGCTGATACTAACATCAAAAAACGTTATTTTAATTTCATGCCAACTTTAAATTCCCCTCTAATGTTGATAGTCGTGTATATTTTTCATGCAACATGACCATAGTTTAAATTAAACCGAAGGTGAATGAGTGTGTATGGGTGTTTCCCAGTGATGGTTTGCGGCTGGAAAGGAACCCGCTGTGTAAAACGTGCTGAATAAGTTGGCGGTTCATTCCGCTGTGTGGACCACTGATTCATAAAGGGACTAAGCCGAAAAGAAAATGAATGAATGAAAACCCAAATAGTTATGTAGATGAAAGGACGTGTATTTATGTGAAAGTTTCTGTATCGTGTTTTAGGGCTCATTCACGCAGAATGCGACTTTGCTTCTGAAAAATATGGTAAAGATTTTTTTACTTTACACACTGTGTAAAAAATGTGGCGCTCACATGCACGACACTTCAAAATCACTTCCAAAGATGCGAGACACAAGCATAACGGTCAAACACATTTGTCAAGCGCATGTTTACAATGAAAAACAATAGAAAAGTAGAGCATTGGAGAGGAAACATGCATTTTGTGTGAACAGTCCCTTAGCCCTCCAGTAATTTCAATAAATAAATCAGTTTTCAACAAAACAGCTAGGTGAACAATGCAGTGATTCACCAATAAAGACATGAATCAGTGTTTTGGACAAATTAGTTGAATGTATGTGTGTGTATGTATGTATGTATGTATGTATGTATGTATGTATGTATGTATGTATGCATGCATGTATGTATGTATGTATGTATGTATGTATGTATGTATGTATGTATGTATGAATGAATGAATAAATGTATGTATGAATGAATGAATGAATGAATGAATGAATGAATGATTGAAGACAGTAATATTCTCAACCAGCAGAAAGTTTTTCCCCTCTGCTTTTAAGGAAACTGATATTACATATTAAATCAATTCACATAATTGGCTTTGTTCCATGTATAAAAAACAACCTATTGTTCATTTTGCATTAAATGTAATGTACTTAAACATGATCCTAAATGAGCCAGCCAGGTTATGTTTTCACATCTGCAGCATAAATTTACATGTCTCTCTTTAACATTCAGCACTATGACACCTCTCAGTGCAGCATTCTGCTGTAATGTCATGCATGTGTACACATCTCTTTACACAGTCATTCTCAAAAGCTTAATCAAGTAGATGTAATCTCGGTTATTAGTCCTTATCAAGATGTCACAATCAGTTTATTCAAAAAAGACTGGAAAGATGACTCTAAATCAACTAAGAGAGCTTTCTTTGTCTCTCATTCTGTGCGCCAGACTTCATTCTGTCTTTGTTAGAGAGAAAGCGATTTCAATATCATATTCCCATGCAGGAGGTACAGCTAGGGGTGTTGAAGATAAAGTCTCTCGTTTCAACTGTACTGAAAGCAGATGAATGACGTGACTGAGGAATGCTCCTCTAGTGCTGTTTGAAACTGAAACCTGGATAAGAATCTTGACATGCAACTGGAATTTCCCCTATTTAGTTCAGTTGCAGGTGCCTAAAATGAATACCTGATGATGTAAACAAAAGGCTTTTGTTGGTATTAAATTACTATAGGTGTTATGTATGACCAATTAGGATCACACAGATATCTAGTACAATCTCAAAAAGTAAGAACTATGTTCTTTAGATAAACATTTTGTCATAGTGGGAAACAATTTAGTAACCTAAAGAACTTCATTTCACTATATGTAGGTTTTGTGCATTGAAAAGGTACCATAGATGTAAAAAGGTTCTTCATGGAACAATCAACGCCAACACAAGAGCGTATTTTGCTCATGATTCTTTTCTACATCTCCCCAGCCTCAGTTCATCCAGCCCTTCACACACACCTAAGGAGGAGTACATCATTGCCAAATCTGAAGATTCAGGAGAGCTGGTTGGAAACCACACAGAGCAACCACAAAGCCTGGGTAGGACATATCCCATTCATATTTCCTAATATGATGTTTATGTTCCCATATAATGCATATTTTCGTATATTTGTTTGTTTCCTCTGAAGAGGATGTAGTGAAATCCTCAGCCACCGATCCATCTCCTGGCCCAGAGCATGCTGGGAAAGAGGAAAGCAGCACATGGGAAGAACAGCTATGTGCCCAGCAGGAACAGTTGGAGAAGGAGATGCAGGAGACCAGGAAAATGGTCTCACGGCTTCAGGTAAGATATTTATTTATATACGGATGCTTTATCAACAAAAGGTTTATGAAGAAATTTAATTTAAATCAAAATCTATGCATCATTTACACACCCTCGAGTTGGTTCCAAACCTTTATGTTTCGTTCAACACAGACTCATTCTGAAAACGTAGTCCCACGTATATTTCTGAAGACTGTGCATTATGTGGTCAGTATGGCTGCGTTTCATTTTTTAAAGAGCCCCTATTATGGGTTTTTGAAAATGAGCTTGCATGCAGTGTGTAACACAGCTCTAAGTGAAGTGAAATGTCCAGCTAAGGCTTAAATCTAAAAGTGTACAGTGTTTAAAATGATTGATTCATCTATAAAAGAGTCAGATTGGGTGGTTTTGAATTTGATTGTGCAGGTAAAAACCTTCTGGATAGGGTTTGGACTGGAATCAGTCAGCTACATCTGGTAACACAGAGAAGAGCACTGTGCTCAGCTGGATATTATTGGAAGTGTGCAGATGAACCAGAGATAAGACTGTGAAGAGTCAGTGGTTGAGGTTTATTTTTGCAAAAATGCCTCAGCATAATAGCCCAGCCGTGTGCTGTGTTCCCTCTGAGGGGTGCTTCTGAACTCTACACGCTTACAACGGGGGGGGGGTTTGTCGGTAGAAATGACTATTGATGTATGCAGGGATGGACTGGCCATAGGGAGCACAGGGACATTTCCCGGTGGCCTGACGGTGAATCTGGCTGAATCTTGTTTTCTCTAGCTTGTAAATGATGTATTTAATTGTGTTCTGTAACTTTTAACCGCTTGTAGTGTATCTGGTTAACTTGTATTCTCATATCGTGTCTAAAAACACGTAAACGCGACGCGTGCTGCTTTGTTTACGGATAAAAATGCGTTTGTGAACTCGTGTTCCTCTCCTGTTTGTCGTTGCTATGGCTACATCAGCTCTCCTACACACGTGCGGCGGTCCTGTTTCATAATAGTTCAGCTTTTGCTGCTGTGTGCATTAATACTGTATGTGTGTCGCTGCTTTTTACTTATGGCTAAGAATAGAGCTGGGAATATGCTGGGAGACCGGGGGGTTAGTTTCGGGGGTGAGATGTCTGAAATACGGGCGACTCCTGGGAAAAACGAGTGTTGGCAGATATGCTCACGCACACACTATGACTACTTCATTATTGATAAGCCGTGGTAGGCATTCTCTCGCGCTGAATGATGTTGACCAATCGCAACAGACTGGGTCTGTCAATTGGTCTGGGTCTGTCACATTTCAATCAATAAAATTTTGGTTGGGTTTAGGAAGGAGGAGGCTGAGTCAGTCGATTGGTCGGTCAGTCAGTCAGTTAATCAGTCATTCAGTCAGTCAAACAGTCAGTCGACAGCGACTTCTGGTGGGTTTATGTGAGAACGGCAGGCACAAACGGCACTCCCGAGAGACATTTGAGATCTCAAAAAGCATACACAGCGGTCTCTCGTGGATTCACGAAAACATAAAAAAGTGCAAAAAATACGTACATCCCGGGACGTATTTTGCAGCCTCCAGAAATGTACGTGAGACTACGTTTTCAGAATGAGCCTGGGTTGGTTAAGTTTTTCCTTTGAACACAAAATAAGACATTTTGAAGAATTTTAAAAACTGTTAGCTATTAACTTCATTAGTACATGTTATTATAAATGTCAATGGCTACAAGTTTTCAACAATCTTCATAATATCTTCTTTAATGTTAAACAGAAAAAAGCTTAATTGTAACCAAAAAAAAAAAAAAATGGGTAAAAAATACCTTCGCTGACATTAGGATTTGACTCTTCTGAAGCATAAAAATACCCTAATATGTTTGCAGATATTTAAGAAACATGCCAAGTAAACACACTTCTCACTCTCTCTAGTTTACTCACAGGATGTTTTTCACAAATTTTCCACTCGTTTATTTATTTTAATTTACACAGAAAGACGCAATTGAGCAAATTCCATGCATTGGCCAACAGAAACTTGCCTATGTTCGCACATTTGCATGGACTGGAAATATAGAATACTTTTGCTTTTGGCTTGCTGCTGTTGGTGCCATCAATCTGGCAACCTACGTGTGCTTCAGTCTGAGGAGGAGGGGATGGGAGAAAAAAAAAACTAAACAAAAAAAAATACAATATTTTGAATTTGGAATGTAATCCTACAATCATACTTCATTTTGAACTGGTAATTTACAAATTGCACCTTCATTATCATCATCTTTATTATAGCATTATGAAATGACAATGCGTTTGTGGTGCATCTGTATGTAGTGCAGTGTTATAAGTGAAGCAGTTTGTTTTATCAGACTGAGATTACTCTGTGTACTCGTTTGGACAGATTGGTTGACTTTAATCCATCATGATTAATGTGACCTTATCTAGGCTTCTGAACAGAACCAAAGACCAACCATTTCAAGCTGTAGATGATGTTTAACGGTTCACAGAAATATAGAAGAGATAAATATAAAGATGACAAGATTGTAACAAGGAGATACAGCTTTAAGAAGAAGCTGGTTAGCCTAATTAAGGTTGATCCCATAATGACTATTGTTTGAAGTACTGTTGGTGCAACAGCATATGTTCACAGCGAGAGGTCTAGTTTTACTGAGTGAACA
Source organism: Danio albolineatus (assembly GCA_903798035.1). Taxonomy (NCBI): domain Eukaryota; kingdom Metazoa; phylum Chordata; class Actinopteri; order Cypriniformes; family Danionidae; genus Danio; species Danio albolineatus. The sequence continues at coordinate 401 of CAIGQQ010032750.1, read as the reverse complement.
CAGTTTAACTCACTGTCCTCATCAGGCTTTACTCCTGCACGGCTCTCTACCTGAGGATGAGCAGACATCTACTCTGAGCTTTGGAGACACTGCCAGCTCTGAGCAGCAGCTGGTAAGAGAACATCACACTTTCTGAGCCTTTATAAGGATAATAAGACCTGTGTCTATTATGGTAATAATAACCCTCTCTTTTTATTCTGCCATTTTAGATTTTAACCCGCAGCCGTCTAGATCAGAGTATGGAGGAGTCTTTAGATCTGAAGGTGACTTAATATATAATAGCATAATAATTCTTTAAAGTTTATTATTATGTTGCTCGAAAGAAAGAAAGAAAGAAAGAAAGAAAGAAAGAAAGAAAGAAAGAAAGAAAGAAAGAAAGAAAGAAAGAAAGAAAGAAAGAA
>CAIGQQ010032747.1:109990-124349 GCA_903798035.1 Danio albolineatus | reverse complement strand
ATGGCTCGCTAGCTCTGTTAGAATAAATAAACCAAGGGAGAGTAACCAATAGCATTAGAGATAACAAGTAAACCAAGGCCCGCCCCAAGACAAAAATCGAAACAGTTTGGCGCAAGCAGAGAAGAGCCAGCGAGCGAGCGGAGAGAACTGAACGCGCGCGCGGTGCAGGCATGACCTCAGTCGCGAGAGCGTACATCGTGCGCACAGATGATGATGTGCGCGCGAGGCCCGTTTCCTCGAGGTGGATCAGTTCAGCGCGCGCGTGAAGATCTCGCGCTTAGGACTGTAATTTGCTCGCGATTCACTTTCTGTTTAAACATCACAGCTGCGCTCGATTAATTTTGGCATTGATTTGCCGCCATATATAATCTTCCTGTAGTTGTTATGCAAACTTTGGCTTCCTGAAAGACCTTTTAGAAGGCAAGAGCAAAATTCACTTTTTTTTTTACTTTAATCATAACAGACCACTTTGCATTACTTATAACTCCTGTTTAAAATGTTCATGAGGCAAAGATAGATATTAAACTCATAGAAATGTAAGGTATTCTATAGCTACAGTTTGTTCAATTTTATCTGACTGAGAGTTGTTCATGCCTGAGTGGATTATATTTGGTTATATTGCCATTTGAAAAATAAAGGTAATTGTGACAATGAAAATAGTTTTATAACAGTGTGTATTTTCATCAAACTTTTGTGGTGAAAAAAATGTCCGAAGGAACTATTGGCCCCCGGGCATCTTCACTTTATCAAATTTGGCCCTCTTCGCAAAAAGTTTGGACACCCCTGATTTAGAGCAAGATAGGGTCCCAAAATTATTCTGCTTAGGGCTCCTAAATGTACAGGGCCGGCTCTGGGGAGAATAAATCACAATCTATATCCTGATCACACACACACCAAACTTACTGAAAAGTGACAATCGGACGTTTGTTGGAGACCCCAAAAACCTACCGGGACTTTTATAATGTATAATAGGAGCTCTTTAAAAGCCCGCAGTGAGTGAGGCGTCTGATTGTGGTGCTGTACCTTCCTCCACGTTGCTCCCTGAGCAGATGGGATGGACGTTCCAGAGCGTCTGCATGAAGGACGCGTCCACCTGGATGCAGCCGTTGGATATGGACAGATGCTGTGGAGCAGAGCAGGTTTATAATCATTAACAACACGTCCTCTACTGTCAGAGAGGCTTCATTGTGTGCTTTATATGAGGAGAAAACTCCAAGCATTTCAGAGAGCTGGAGAAAACACACTCGCACAGCTCTCTGATTCTGTCACCAACACTTCCACCAGTTTGCACATTTGCAGCAGACACTGCATAACTCTAGAACAGGGGTGTCCAAACTCCATCCTGGAGGGCCGCTGCGTAAAACACATGCTGGATAAGTTGGCGGTTCATTCCGCTGTGGTGACACCAGATTAATAAAGGGACTAAGCCGACAAGAAAATGAATGAATGAGAGATCAGATGGGGCAACACGGTGGCGTAGTGGGTAGCACGATCGTCTCACAGCAAGAAGGTCACTGGTTTGAGTCTCGGCTGGGTCAGTTGGTGTTTCTGTGTGGAGTCTGCATGTTCTCCCCGTGTTGGTGTGGGTTTCCTCTGGGTGCTCCGGTTTCCCCCACAGTCCAAACACATGCACTATAGGGGACTTAGGTAAGCTAAATTGTCCGTAGTGTATGTGTGTGAATGAGTGTGTATGGATGTTTCCCAGAGATGGGTTGCAGCTGGAAGGGCATGCGCTGCGTAAAACAAATGCTGGATAAGTTGGTGGTTCATTCCGCTGTGGCGACCCCAGATTAATAAAAGGACTAAGCCGAAAAGAAAATGAACGATGATAAAGATCAGATATTTTGTTTAAATATTTTAGTTTCTCACAATTAAAACTATTTGCCTCATTGATGTCGATAAATTAAAATAAAGTGGTTAAAAAATCCTAATACACCTAAATGTATTGTTAATAATTATCAAAAGCGAATGATTTGAAACATGATATCTTGATCATTCTTTCTGCAATATCGCCCAGCCCTAGTCTTAGATTATGTGAATATTTAAGCATTTATAGTACATGTATAGTTAGATCAATGTATATTAGTCATGTATAGGTTTAAAATAGCTCTTATGTCCTGTGTTGTGTTCATATTCTTGATTATGTTTATTTATGTAGCACTGTGCTCCTGTGAGACACCATATTCAGAACCACTGTATGTCCACACATGTAGCAGAACGACAATAAACTTGAATAATAAATGAAATAAAACTTGATCTGATTTAAAAGCATCATGGGATATTCATTCATTTATTCATTTTCTTGTCGGCTTGGTGTCTTTATTAACCAGGGGTCGCCACAGTGGAATGAACCGCCAACTTATCCAGCATGTGTTTTACACAGCGGATGCCCTTCCAGCTGCAACCCATCACTGGGAAACATCCATACACACTCATTCACACTCATACGCTACGGACAATTTAGTTCATCAGTTCCCCTATAGCGCATGTGTTTGGACTGTGGGGGAAACCGGAGCACCCGGAGGAAACCCACACCAACACGGGGAGAACATGCAGACTCCACACAGAAACACCAACTGACCCAGCCGAGGCTCGAACCAGCAACCTTCTTACTCTGAGACGATTGTGCTACCCACTACGCCACCGTGACATCCCATCATTGGATGTGCTTGGGTAAATTAATAAACAAACAAACGGGTCATATGATGTAAACTCATGCTTTTTGTTGTCTATGAAATGATGCAAGAGGTTTGTGCGAAATTATTCCCCCATGGCGTTATGTGTTAACTCAGAAAGTACAATAATACTCTGAGCGTTTCTGGTTGTGTGTAATACTCACGAGATATCGCTCTGACGACACGCTGACGAGAATCAGATCATCTCCAATCCGCACTTTCTCTCCCTCTGACCTCTGTTTAGATGCCGGATGAATCGTCCACCAACAGGCCTCGCCTTAAAACACACACATTTAAACACACACACACACTATTAGTGGCCATTCACTAGGATTAGGTACCGAAACATGATACCATAATGGCACTGGTTCCTATGTAACCCGTATGAATCAGCATATGAATTTCGGTGCCTAATTTCAGTGCCGCTGGTGCTGCGACAAGGACATAAGAAGCATCAAGGGGTCCATCAAAGGCACACATAGGTGCGTGTTGTGTCACATCATGTCTGAACATTTAATTCTAAACAGCTTTGAAGGTGACGGACACCATATGCGGTGCTTGGCGTTCTTGTTGCTTAGTAAACGCACGCAAGTAGACAACGTGTGCAGTGCAGCGCATCCGGTGAGCGACTCCCTTCAGAGTCATCAACACCAGGGGCGCCGCTAGCAATTTTAGGCCCCATGAAAAAAATATGAGGATGGGCCCCCTACTGCCAAGCTAGCTATCCAAACTCTTTCTCTGCATTGTAGTTATACTGACCTGTGCATTTTATTATTGATTTTGTCCACTACTCATCAGTATTTAGTAAGAGAACGGCCATGACTGTAGCTAGCAGATGATTTATTGTTCAAATGTAAATGTAGTACAAAAGAAGGATCAGTAATCAAATATTCACTGAAAATTCTACATTTCTAAACACACAAAACACCAGTGTGTCACTGTCAACTGTACTGCAATAGCGTCTCATACAATGCGCAATGCACTTTGGTTGAGGATTTTGCAAGCAAGAAGGCCAGGCGTTTGGCACTTGGAATTTAAGTTACTGTCAGGTTAATCAACAGACCGTTTCAAGTTTATTTATGTTGTGTTTATTTGGTTTGCAGTGTGCTGGAAATTTGCACTCTGTTATTATAAATATGTATTATAAATAAGTAATGGTCAGTTTAAACAAAAGAACATTTCTTATTTATGGGTCTCATTGTAGTATAATTTTGTGTCTTATTGATTTAGTGTATAGTGTGTCATTTGGGATGCAGCTAATGAAATAAATAACCAAAATACCAAATAATACCTGCATGAGTATAACTGCATTCACCATCGGGAGGCGCTGTTTACCTGACGATCACACTCAAGCATCTCTCTTCCCGCTACTGACGGACTGAACCATGCAGTGAAAGGAGGGGGGTGCAATTTGACAGTGACCGATGTGACAGACACGTGGGGCAGATATAAGCCATATTTTTAGTTATTTCTAATAAATTGTTTTACTTGTAATTTAGAGATACATTATAGTACTGTTATTAATTATAAAGCAGATCTCTGTGGGCCCCCTAGAGTGCACGGGCCCTTAGAATCGTCCTAACTTTCCCCCCCTTAGGGGCGCCCCTGATCAACACGCATGTTCACGCTCATCAGATCTGCTTAAACTAAGCGCTCTACACTATGGCTGTATTTTACACGCAAGTATTCTGACACAGCAGCGTGAAGCAGACGCTTTACAACAGTTGCATGTAAGGGGAGAAACACGTCGAGCTTAATGAAACATTTGAGGACTCATAGAATCATCCTAAAGGCAGAGCAGTGCACTGTCTCTGTCAGCTGACACCTTCACTGAGTACGTTTACATGGACACCAATACTCTGATTTTAGTATGATTAAGACAATAATCGGATTAAGAGTTTGTCTCAAGTTTGTGTGTGACTCATCGCTGCAACCCCACAACAAACACATCAAACAGTCATTGGGGACGTTCTTACTGTGGTATTTCTCACAGACGTTACATGAAATCTGCTTCCTTCACGTCTGTCTGTCTGTCTGACGCAGCCGAGGGCAGGGAGGACTAGCATTTAAGACACAGTACACATCCGTGCCAGTAGTGGAGTGGTTAGTGCGTCGACACATGCACTCCGATGCTCACAGCGACCTGAGTTCTGACAATTTTCTCTACTGTCCTATCTAATAAAGGTGAAAACCCCGAAAAAAAATAAATAAATGATAATATTAAAGATACAGTACAAAAAATAGCTACCTGATGCTCAGAGTAATAAAATAGACACCTCTGAAAGCCATAATCAATAATCTGATGGGTGTTTAGAGCTGAACTTTACAGACACATTCTGGAGACACTAAATATTTAATATTTAGTAATAAATAAAAAATATTTAAGACCTAGTACAGCCAACTTAAGACTTTTTAAGGCCTAAAATTTTAATCTTTACATTTTAGACTTTAGGACCCCGTAGAAACCCTGATCTTTGAGTTTATGAACACAGTGCTCTTTGAAAGTTGATAATCTTTTAAAGGGGACCTATTCTTTTCCTATTCTTTTTATAAGATGTAAAATGCTGCTGTGTCTAGAATATGTGTTCAGCTCAGTTTCAGCTCTGAATAGCACACAGATGATGTTCTCTCTGAATCTGTCCCTTTCAGGCTTTGATCCTAATTGTGCTGTTTTGGTGACTGTCGCTTTAAATGCAAATGAGATTGTGATGTTTTCAGAGGAGGGCGGAGCTGCAGACGGCTGTGCGTCACCATAGCGACATATGTAAACCAGCACTAGCTGTGTTGTCAGTGCTGGTCAGGTGTGTGTGTGTGTGTGCTTCAGTGTGAGTGTGTGCTTTATGCTTCTGTCAGTCTATGGAGACTCTCATCTAAAACTCCACATCTATAATCCTCTGAGTCTATGCTGACATTATCTCCAGCAGCTCAAACACTCTAATGGCTAATGGACAGACGGCTGCTTCTCACTTAGGGCTGCTGTTTATGCTAATGAGGGAGACTAGTGGGCGGGGCTTTCTTCACCTGATGACACGTACAAAGGGAGAATGTCAATCAAAGTGTTTCTGCATCAAGTCTGATTAGAACACACACAGTTAGCTCATGTTGAGCATTAGAGACTGGATATATCACACACTGGAAAGTGTGATTGTTGTTGCCCCTAATAAACACACTGAACCCATTCTGCATCTGAACTTATTAACCTTATTCTTCACGTACGAGCAGCCGCAGCCATTGAAATCATTTTGGCTTCCGTTCTCATTCACTTTCACTGATTTCTAGATGTTGAAAACCGCTGGTTCTGCTGCTTGATGATGCTAACTGATATGTCCTTATTATTTTATTCTCCTTTTCATGTACAATCATGAACACACTTGTTTGTAGAGCGAGTAGTCTGATCGTTTTCTGCCGTTTATTACCTCTAGTCATTTCTGCCAAAGGAAACGGAGTCGGAAGTTCTGAATAAGTTAAGAACAAGGCAGGGTGTGAATTATACATTGGCGATCAGGGGGTAGACTTTTTGGTTAAGTTTTCAATTAATTAAAATGATCTATTTACTAAAATGATATTAAATTTATTAATAAGACGTATTTAAGTGTTCAGTGTTTTGAGGAATATTAAATGTATTCTGACATACAGTAACCTGATTATTTCAAATTGAATGAATGAATGAATGAATTTATTTATTTAACAGGGACAATGCACAAAAATTACATTGACCTCAATGAGGAAAGATGCATTGTGCCAGGTTATAGCAGGATTGCTATTTTCCACCTGCAGTCCCCGGACGGGTAAAATTAAGACAATAATATCCAATTGATTAAAAAAAAAAAAAAAAAACATTTAAAACATACAGACAGAAACACAAATAAACTGACAAATCAAAAACATCTCTCTCAGTGTGTACAAATTTGATTAGACAAAAACCACCTCCTAGTCAGGCGTGAAAATATGTTTTAATTTGTACATGTGATTATTTCTGTTGGGAGAGAATTCCATAGATTAAAATCGATCTCTTAGCAGTTTCTCACATCTCGTTTATCGACTTTAATGGCAATTGGCACTTATACTTTTATCCAGGAACATTGCCTGCAGCCCCCCGTGACAAACGAGATGTGAGAAACTGCTAAGAGAATGATTTTAATGGAGCGTTTAATACCGCGTGACGTAAGGGAGAAATAAAAAACCCTCCGCAATTCTCGGCAACTCAGATGCGCTCGGTAAGCAGCGTCAGAAAGCCGTGTGTGTAAACACTATCCTGTCACAAAATGCGGCGATAATTCTACACAAAAGTAGAGTAACGTGCTGTAAACTCAGTTCTAATCATTTTGACTAAGGTCTGTCTTTAAACACTGAAAGAGTCCTGCTCACGATACGAACTAACTTTGCCATCTGAATAAACAAAGAGCACCGATCGCTTACCATATCTGTAGCGGCGTGTGTTTTAAAAGGAGACGAGCGGCAAATCCCGATTTCACCATTTCCCGATGTGGAAAGCTCTCGGGTGAAAATTACAGACGCATTTCTGTTGCGCGCGCGTGTGAGTCCAGCTGCGCTCTCATAGCGGGGAAATGTAAACAAAACCTTCGTTGCAGCACATAAACACAACACTGGCGACCTGTGTCTCCAAACAATTCTTCTTCTTCCACTTGTTTTGGCAACACATGGCGTCTCTCTGCCGTCTGAACACTGCAACAGGTACAATCAGTCTTCGAAGCTATCATGCATATTAATGAGTTGCACCGCATACACAATAGAGCGTGCTGATTGGTTTGAACCAAGTCTATCTCATGAATCAATGCCGCACACTCAGAGACGTCACGATGCACTCATCGGTACAGACGTCCACTCTCCAGGCTGGAATACACACATGGATCTCATCAGCGTGACGCAGCTTCAAAAATTCGTTTCAAACCGGAAGAACGAATTTGCTTGAAATAATGCAAAAACAACCAATTTTCACTCTTTAGCGAAATATAATAGTATCCTCATAGTGTTTATAGCAGCGCGGGACAAATATATGACTGTCAACAGCTCAAACACATGTGTTCTGGTGTTTCGTGACCCTTTAAGGTAATTTTAACGTCTGTTTTTTATGGTAAATGTCTGTGATTTTAAGAGTTCACACTGAGCTGATGATTGATTATAAAGCTTGTTCAGCATGCTGTCCCAGGAGAGAGCCCTGAGCTCATAAAATCCTCGAGCCCGGGGCTCCCTCCCGTTTGCAGGGCGAGAGGAGAGCATAGATTTGTGGCTTTATAAATAAAAGAAGATTGACCAAAAGAGGTCTTACGTCTAGGGACAATACATTCCCCTCTTACCATAGAACGTGTATTTCGTGATGTTTTCTCTAATTTGAGGTTTAAAAATTGTTTTAACGGTGGAGCAGAGAGATTGTGAATAATTTTAAAAGCAAAACAAATATTAGAATATTTGATAATATTATCAAAACTTAAGAGACTGTTTTTTTAAGATATTGCAGTGATGATACAACCGAGGCTTTTAATCATGAATTTTAAGTGCTCTCTTGTATAATGATTCCAATGGTGTTAAAGATGATTTACATACATGAGACCAGCTCGTTATACAGTACAACAAATGTGGAACAATCAAGGTATTTAAATACATACCAGAGGCTTCATAAGTAAGAGAATCTCTGATATGTTTAAAATTTATTAAATTGAATCTCAGTGTAGCAGCAAGTTTTTTAATATGAGTTTTAAAATTAAGATTTGAGTCCAACGTAATACCTAAGTATTTGAATTCAGTGACATGTTTAATACTTTGCCCATTTATAAAAATTTCTAAAATATTTCCAACTTTATACTTATTTGAAAAGCACATGGATACAGTTTTTTCAACATTTAGAGTAAGATTTGACTCTTGCAACCATTTAAAAACATTTTGCATTTCATTTCTCAATTTAGTAGCAACGTCTGTTGGATTTTTTCCATAAGTATAGAGCACAGCATCATCAGCGTACATTAATAAGTTAGCATCAATGCATATAGTTGATAAATCATTTATATAAATACTAAAAAGTAAAGGTCCTAAAATAGATCCCTGAGGTACTCCTAACTTAATTGGTTTAAAGGTAGAAAGGGTAACTATCTCAAACTATTCAAACTATGCATCTGAATTTACTTTAATGGTATGGACCATTATAGGAGTGGTCAAATGTTTGGTTGTATTATCTATTATTTTAATCATTAATATTATTAATTAAGATACAGATCAGGGAAAACTATTTCTCACTATTAAAGGGCTGACCCCCATACATCTTGTTTTGGCGTCCTTCAGGCGGAATCAAGCATTAATGAACCCCTGTGTAATTCGCACCCTGAAATAGGGTCAATCCTTCACCTGTGGAGTCTTCCTGAAGGCCCACATCGAAGGACAGTTTATCCGTCATCGACCGCGACGTCTTCAAGCAGGTCAGAAACTGTTAAAAACACAGGAAACGTTGACACAGCCTGCTGAAAGTACACTGCTGTGAAAAAAAGCTGAACGTTTACAAACCATCCCACTGAACGAGTGTCTGAGGAGAATAGCGTGACCGTAGAGTAGCGTCCGGTGACCTCCGCCCTGAGCCGCCTGCGCAATAATCACAACAAACGTACAGTATACACAGCTGAAGTCAGAAATATTAGCCCTCCTGAATTATTCACCCTCAATTTCAGAAAGAAGAGAATTATCTGCAACACATTTCTGCACATATTAGTTTGATAACTCTTATAAATGTCTTTTATCTCTGCAATGATAACAGCACATAATATTAGACTAGATATTCTTCAAGATACTAGTATTCAGCTTCAGGGGGCCCCGACAACCCACTAGTGGTGCGAGCCGTTTCCTTGCTGGAATCTCTTTTATTTGCACTTTACAATTGATCTTCACTGACAGTGATTCAATGCTGAAATATTGACACATTTTCACTGTAAAGAAAAAAAAAAAATCACTACTTTATTAAAGTGTCAATTGTTTTGGTGTGAAGGATCAACAGGAAGCTCGCAGCATCTCATTTCTCAGATGCGTTCTGTTTAATCTTGTCCTGGTTTTACAGACACGTTTTTTGTCTAAAGCGCATTTTACTGCAATGCAAAACTGAAGTGTCTTTCACTGACATATTCTGCACACTGGTGATATTTTTCCTGAGACAGGTTTATAACAGTGATGTCATAATTGAATTAATCGTAGTTTAACATAAGCTCTGGAGCCTGCATCTCAAAGGAACAGGGAAGGAGACTGAAGGGAATAATAACAGTGTGTGTTTGGGTATAACCCAGTGTTTGCTGCTTCCCTTTTTCTTATGTGTTTTTTACATCAATATTTGTCATATTTATATTATTTGCTTATTGATTTGATCATTTATGGAGCAATCTCTGGATTAACGTTAATCGTTTTGTTGTTGTTTTGATATTTAATGAGTTCAGAATGTATATTTATTACTCAGTAATGCATGTTCACTGTTGGCTAATTATTGTTCAGTGTCGTTTCATTGCAGGTTTTTGCTTTTGGAATTTAAAAGAAACAAAAACGTAACCTTGAACCCTTATAGAATCTTCAATTTGTTTGCTGAATGAATGAAATATGTTTTAAACGCTCCAGAAGGATGCAAAGTGGGAATCACTGCTCCCTTTATTAAAGAGTGTTTAATTCTTTATTCTGGAAGCTGCTAACAAAAACAGTGCTGATTTACAATCTCCAAATCATCCAGACGGTTAATAAGTAGAGGAGTTCAGGCTTTACATTTCACTTTCATTGATTGTGTTTAAAAAGCTATATAATTATTGTGGGCTGGATTGCAATGGCAATACTCCACTATTTAGAGCAAGGTAGGGCCCCAAAATTATTCTGCTTATAGGGCCCCCAAATGTACAGGGCCGGCCCTGGTAATTAGGGTAAAGTTAGGGTAATTAGGCGATTCATTATATGACAGTGGTTTGTTCTGGAGACAATCCAACACTAATATTGCTGAAGGGGGCTAATAATATTGACCTTAACATGGGTTTAACACTATTTAGAACTGCTTTTATTCTAGCTGAAATAACACAAATAAGACTTTCTCCAGAAGAACAAATATTAGAGGAGATACTGAGAGAAACTCCTGACTCTGAGAAACATCATTTGGGAAATACTGGAGAAAGAGTGAATATTCACAGGAGGGTGAATAATTCTGACTTGTACTGTACATCAATATAGACATGAATGAAAAAAGCAGAACAAAAATACATAAATCCAATGTTAATGAAATGCTATTTTTATGTAGAGTTTAATTGAAATATTTTAATCTTTTAGTATTTTATTTGAACAAAAATAATAATTAAATCAACAAAAATAAAGACTACCATTGTATTTCATCATGCATCATGTTTAACCATTAAGCATGTATGCAAGCAAAAACACATACACAAACACATAAATGAAAAACGGGAAAGAAAATTAGGCAGGAATAAAATAATAACAACAAAAAAATACGATGCTTAAACAAAACTGAATAGATATAAATAATAATAGCAGTGCATTTTTTCTGTAATGTGCCTTTAACTTAAAGCACTATAAAATAAATATATATTGCAATGTTACCAGAATGAATAACTATTAGAAAATGGGACACACTTTACAATAGGGTTCATTAGTTAATGTTAATTAACCTCCTAGGGCTTGAGTGTCCACATATGTGGACAGCACATTTCAGCTCTTAAAGGGCCACGAAACCCCCCTGTTTCAGCAGGGTGTTTTCACACCTACAGTCTGGAAAAGCTCAGGAAAGTGGGCGTGTCCAGCTCTGTTAGGTGGGAGTGTCAGGGGAGGGAAAGAGGGAAGGTTTTGCATAAGAATGGGAGTTTCCATTTGTGCATGCGCTGATTTTCAAACAGGCAAACACACAAACACAGACGCAGGGGAGAAAGACAGTGACTGTTTACATGGACATCAGTAATCGAATTATTTGCCAAATGATAAATTTGTGGACTTTAACTGCAGTTTGGCACTTTCACTTTTACTCAGGAGCATTTCCTGCGTGTCCCTCGAGACAAACCAGATATTACATGTGAGTAACTGCTGGAGGAGTGCAGATTTAACGGCGTATGAGAGAAAAAAAAACCTCCGCATTTCTCTGTAACTTAGACGCCCTCGGTAAGCAGCGTCAGAAAGCCGTGTGTGTTTAGACTATCCTGTCACAAAACGCGACGAACATTCTTCATGACGGTCACCGTTTAATTAGGGTGTTTATATGTTTACACTCGGAGAGCAGCATTCTCTCACTGACCACATCTGTAGAGACAGGACAATCAACACCAACTGGACCGCGGCTGTTTTTAGAAAAGGAGACGAGCGGCAAATCGGGATTTCACCATTTCCAGATGCGGAAAGCTCTCGGGTAAAAATGCTCCTTACAAATGCATTTCTGACGCGTGCGCTGTAATCCACCGTGAGTCCAGCTGCGCTCTCATAGCGGGAAATGAAAGCTTTTGTTGGAGCACGTTTATAAACGCAACACTGGCGACCTGTGTCTGAACAATTCTTCATCTTCCACTTGTTTTGGCACAACAGCGTGGGTCTCTCTGCCGTCTGAATGCTGCAACAGGTTCAGACAATCCTCTAGGCCAGGCATGTCCAAACTCGGTCCTGGAGGGCCGGTGTCCAGCAGATTTTAGCTCCAACTTGCCTCAACACACCTGTAGGGATGTTTCTAGAAAGCCTAGTAAGAGCTTGATTAGCTAGCCCAGGTGTGTCTGGTTGGGGTTGGAACTAAACTTTGCAGGACACCAGCTCTCAAGGACCGAGTTTGGACATCTCTGCTCTAGGCTATCATGAATATTAATGAGTTGCACCGCATACACAATAGAGCACGCTGATTGGTCCGCACACTCAGAGACATCACGGGGCACTCGCCGCTACAGACGTCCACTCTCCACACTGGAATACACACATGGATCTCATCGGCGTGACGCAGCTAAAAACATTCGTTTCAAACCGGAAGAGCGAATTTGATGGAAATAACGCAAAAACAACCAATGTTCACTGTTTAGTGAGATATAATAGTGTCCTCATAGTGTTTATAGCAGCGCAGGACACAGATATGACTGTCAACAGCTCAACACATGTGTTCTGGTGTTTCAGGATCCTTTAAGTGGCTATTTAAAATACTTTGAATGGTTTATATTTTGTAAAGACACACAGTGTCATCCTGCAACTGTTTTGCAGCATATGAAATGTCCCAAACACTATTTTTAACTGTCCAAAATGGATGGTCCAAAACATTTTTCAAATCAAATTCTATGTTAAAAAAGCGTTTTGAAAAAGTCAGGAAAACATGTTTTATGTAAACTCGGACCACGAGTCCACATACATGGACATACTTTTTCTCTAAAAGTACATCATATCAAAAGATGATACTTAGGTTTTATTCTAGTTAGGTTCCAATAAGCCCAAAATGCAAAGAGAAATAAAAAATGCATGTAAAAAACAGCTTGGGTCATAAGAGGTTCATGCATTTACTAACATTAACAAACAATAAACAATACATTTATTCGTTCATATTAGTTAACATGGGGCGCCACGGTGGCCTAGTGGTTAGCACGTTTGCCTCACAGCAAGAGGGTCGCTGGTTCGAGCCCCGGCTGGGTCAGTCGGCATTTCTGTGTGGAGTTTGCATGTTCTCCCCGTGTTGGTGTGGGTTTCCTCCGGGTGCTCCGGTTTCCCCCACAAGTCCAAAGACATGCGGTACAGGGGAATTGGGTAAGCTAAATTGTCCGTATAGTGTATGAGTGTGAATGTGTGTGTGTGGATGTTTCCCAGGGATGGGTTGCGGCTGAAAGGGCATCCGCTGCGTAAAAATATGCTGGATAAGTTGGCGGTTCATTCCGCTGTGGCGACCCCTGATTAATAAAGGGACTAAGCCGAAAAGAAAATGAATGAATGAATGAATTAGTTAACATTAGTTAATGAAAATACAGCTGTTCACTGTTCATGTTAACTCACGGTGCATTAATAATGTTCACAAGCATGGGCTTGGACGTTAATAAAGCATTAGTGAATGTTTAATTATGATTAATAAATGATGTACAAGTGTTGTTCATGATTAGCTCATGTTAGTAAATGCATTAACTAATGAGCATTATTGTAAAGTGTTACCAGAAAATGTTTACATTTTTACAATGTTAACCAAAATTTGGTTATTTTAAATGACTATATAAAAATATTCATTCATTCATTCAATTTCTCTAAGGCTTAGTCTCAGGGGTCGCCATAGCGGAATGAACCGCCAACTTATTCAGCATTTGTTTTACGCAGCGGATGCCCTTCCAGCTGCAACCAATTAAAATTTGGGTTAATTTTTTACACCAAATTTAAATGAAATGTTTTAACACAACTTGGGTTAAAACAACCCAGTGGGTTTTTTTTTAAGAAGAGAAAATTGTTTTTTTGCAGTGTACGTCACTTTACGTTAGTGTTCCCTTATTAAAACTTAAATCAGGAAACCATGGATGAAATACAAAGCAGAAGATAAATTACATATGTATGATTATATATATTATATTATTAATTGTATAATAATATATTTATTTATCATTGTTGGAATCTCTATTGATTTTTCTGCAGATGAAGGTGAAAAAATTGTAGCGTCACTACAACTGTGTGTGTGTGTGTGTGTGTGTGTGTGTGTGTGTGTGTGTGTGTGT
>CAIGQQ010032747.1:78991-89445 GCA_903798035.1 Danio albolineatus | reverse complement strand
TGTGGTTAATCATGATTAATCAGGAAAAGCCGTATTTATTACAGAAATAAAAAAACAGGCATGTAAGTGCCATTTGAATTTTAAAACAATCAATGCCAATAACAAACAAACATTATTTCCATGTTGGATTCTAAGTGAACTACAAAAAAAATCCAAAATACAGGCATTGCAGATATGGAAATTGGAAGAAAAAAATAATAAAAATAAAGTATTGAATACAAACAATTGTATTCATTGTAAAGTTGTTTTGCGAGTTGAGAACATTAATTATAAAGTAGAAACAATTTTGCTTAGTCCTCCTTAACATTAGCCAGTTGCTAAGACTCCAGTCTATTGACAATATCGGGTGACAACACACACGCACGCACACACACACACACACACAGACAGACAGAGAGAGAGAGAGCGCAGTACAGCGCACTCCCTTCAGATCATCATCTCGCAGGACTACGGTTCTTAAAGTATGGCTGTATTTCTCCAGCGAGGATTCTGATACAGCAGCTGAAGCAGACGCTTTACAGAAGTTGCGTGTCGGGGGGAAACAAGTCAAACTTAATGAAACATTTGAGGGTGCTTGGAATCAGCTTAGAGAGGAATGGGCTGTCTTTGACATCATCTGGCACTTGCACTGAGTACATTTACATGATCCATATTCTCCATATTCTCCTTTCTCCATATTCCTTTGCTCATTAAACACACGCAGGGCCGGAGCAGCTGAACTGGTGCTCTAGGTGAACGCTGATCACGCTGCCCTCAACCCCAAAGTGAAAAAGAAAGTGAGCGGTTCGCGGATGAACGTGAGGAGCGGGAGGGAGGGGGTAGGTGTCGCGGATTAAAGTGAGGACCGGGGGGTTCGCTCACTATTCTGCTGCCCTTGTCGGCCGCCTAGGTCGCCTCTGTGGACGCGCTCGCCCTGAACACACGTCGGCCACAACAGGAAATAAAAAAAAAACTGCCACTGCGTTAAATGCGTTAACTTTTTTAACACGTTAAATATTTCAAATTAATCGGCGTGTATTAACGCGCTAATTTTGACAGCCCTAATATATATATATATATATATATATATATATATATATATATATGTGTGTAACTAATTGTTTAAATATATGCATGTATGCATTTAAATCTAAATTTGCATCTGATTATATTTCAAAACATTAAAAATGTCGTTACTGTTTTATATATTCATCTCTTACTGAATTTTAGACAACACTTTTCATTAAGAAATGTTAACAAAGAGGAATAAATACAGTAATGCATGCACCGTTGATTGATTGTCCACGGTATTAAATACATTATTTAATACAACCTTATAGTGAAGTGTTCCCTAAATAAAGAAATATATAAATAAATGTCAAATATAACCAGAGGGGCGCCATGGTGGCGTAGTGGGTAGCACGATCGCCTCACAGCAAGATGGTCACTGGTTCAAGCCTCAGCTGGGTCAGTTGGTGTTTCTGTGTGGAGTCTGCATGTTCTCCCCATGTTGGTGTGGGTTTCCTCCGGGTGCTCCGGTTTCCCCAAGTCTAAAGACGTGGTATAGGTGAATTGGGTTATCTAAATTGTCCGTAGTGTATGAGTGTGAATGAGTGTGTATGGATGTTTCCCAGTGATGGGTTGCAGCTTAAAGGGCATCCGCTGTGTAAAACATATGCTGGATAAGTTGGCGGTTCATTCCACTGTGGCGACCCCGGATTATTAAAGGGACTAAGCCGAACAGAAAGTGAATGAATATAACCAGAGGACATGTTGTTATTAATGCTACAGTACACACCGGAACAAACACTCGCTCTGCAAAACACATCAGCAGCATCATCATCAGCACCAAACGCCAGGAGAATCAGGTCATTTCCCCACAGAGAGAGAGAGAGAGAGAGACAACACTTCAGATTAACCCACAGTCATGCATTTAGCAGAAGGTTTTTAACAAAGAAACGTACCGCACATCTAGGCCGGTCACTATAATCAATATATTGACCTCTCACACAACACATGGACATGACCTCAGTCATTTATGGTGACGCAATATATATCACCCATACATAAAACCCAATTCTAGCAACACTTTAGCTGATTGTGCAACATCTCTATCTCTACTGGAGGAGTCAGTGACAGTGTGGTTAACACTGTAGTATTTACTATAGTATATTTTAATGTGTATGTCTGACAACTGAAACTAGATCTGGCAGTAGATATCGCAGCCTCTGTTACTATATACCTTGTTAACAATTATTATTGCTTATTTAGGATATGCATTTTCACATTCTGACTTCAATGCCTGATTAATACATCATTAAATTAAATATTCTTAGGAATAAAATATGATGCATAATTTAGAGAAGTGTGCAGGCATTGTGACGATATTATTCTGACATAATAAGTGGCATAAAATGGTCTTAAAATCACATTAACCTCTTACACTCTGGTGCTATTTTGGGATTTCCGCCTGGATTTTGTCTACCCAATTTTAAAAGCTTCCTAAATCCACATGCAGAGGAGTAAATGCAAAAATGTGGCATCATTTTAAAGAAAGCCCTTTAAATTGTCATAAAACACTGTTGAAAGTGATTAAAATAATTGTATATGTTGTCTGTGTTATCATAAACACTTTCTGTATTTTTTATTTATAAACTCAAATTTAAAAGAGTACCCTTTAGGTTCTGTGTGGTCTAGGTTTCTGTAATTAATTTTTGGTGGTTCCTGCACATGTCAGTAATCACGAAAAATGCGAAAAATGCCTCTATCATAATCTATGCAAAAGTTATTGTATTCCAACTGATGAGAGGTGCTATACCTTTTTTATGTAATTTCCGCCTACCAAACTTGTAAAGTCTTCCATATCCAAATGCAGTGGTATAAATGACAAATTCCAGTGTTATTGGACAGAAAACCATTTGAATTTACAAAAGAAACTGCTGAAAGTAATAAATAATATTTGTTATGTTTTCTGTTTTATGATGAACCACTTCAACATTGGGTGCTTTTTTATTTTATCTTCTAAAATGCTTTTTTGAAAATGTGTAGATAATCCCATAAGAGGATAAGACACTCCAGACAGTTCTGCTGGAAACCAGCAGAGAGCAGCAAACACTAGGAAAAAGAGTTTTGTCTCTACCACAGAGTATGCAAAGGTTATTGTAATTCAAC
Source organism: Danio albolineatus (assembly GCA_903798035.1). NCBI lineage: Eukaryota > Metazoa > Chordata > Actinopteri > Cypriniformes > Danionidae > Danio > Danio albolineatus. The sequence continues at coordinate 86,295 of CAIGQQ010032747.1, read as the reverse complement.
TGAATATTGGGAAAATAACTTTGATCATTCATATTAAATATGACATATTTGCTTCTGCATAGTTCTTACATGATAAGAACACGAGTTTCCATTACTTTCTCATTTCTCCTTCCCATTTGTATCATAACATTATATCAAAGAAGTCAAAGTCAGCTTCTCCAAAACTTCCTCAGCTCCTAGAAAAAAAAGATTATTTTGAGGCTTATTCTTCTTTTTCTGCGCCATAAATAACGCGGTGATTCATTCGATAACTGTTTGATATGTGAATATAATTCAGTAAAGGAACGCTAGAATCGTACATGTACAGGCAAGAGCTTTTATTTGAGCTATGACTTGTACATGTGTGTCATATGTGAAGCATATAAAAATAGGAAAATGACAGCTCGGGTATCAAGTAGTTTGTTTTGTAATTAAATGTTAATAACGTTTGTACAGTAAAATAAAAACCTAAGTGATACATGTGTTCATAAAATATAGCTTCTGCACTTTCAAACGGAACCACTTATAGGGGTCTTGCGCAACCACGGACCTTTAAAAATGAAAGGGAAGTTGATGATGTCACAGGACCCGGTACCGGGTCCACCGATTTTAAGAGGTAACATTGTTAATCGCAATATATTTTTGTGCAATATACACTCTCAGAAAAAAAGGTACACGATGGTACAAATAATGTTCCTTAAGGAACAGTTTGTACCTTTGTAAAAGTTGCACCTTAAATGGTACTGAAAAGACCTCTTATGATACTGTTCTGTGCCTTTTATGGTACAACTGAAATGAAGTTACACAATTGTTCTCATATAAAAGGTACAAAAGTGTTGGACAACTCCTTCTTTATTACAGTATCTATGGAAATAAATATGGAAAGGCAAAGTGATTTTTATGAATAATTTCCATATTAAAACAAGAATCATCATTTAAAAGTATGTTTAAAGATACTTATAAACATACATGTTTAGTCCTATAATACAATAATACAAAACAACTGGTAAAACATAAAACTATAGGTGTTGTAAACTAAACCTTTAAGGCATAATAATAAATGTTTGGTCAGCATTTTTGACACTGTTAAGGTACAAAGTGTCTTGTCACTGTGGTGGTGCCTTTCACAAAATCTACAATATCGTATCTGCAGGTTTTTAAAACAAAGCTACATTTTGGTTTCCCATGGTACAACTCATGACCTTAAAAGGTACAAATTTGTTTCTTTCCTTAAGGTACAATTCTGTCCCATAAAAAGGTGCTGCCCCAGTGACAAGGGTTCGTACCTTCTTTGATACCATTTTTTCTGAGAGTGTATCGTACAAGATATACTAGATATTCTTCAAGACACTAGTTTTCCACGGAAGTCCTAAGAGGCCATGCATTAAAATATTTTTTCTTTCTTGTTATGTCGTAATCACAACTTAATTCTCAACATAACAACTAATTTTCTCGTGATCCCGACATAACAAAAAGTTCTGCTTATTGTCAAACTGAACTGCACATCTCTTACCATTTCTCTGGTCAGCCGTAAACTATTTACACGGCACCTTTCTAGCATCATTATAACCGTGCAGACGTCCCGGTCCTTCAAACTGACTGGCAATGAAACTGACCATACTCTCAGGGTCGCTATATCTGCGACGATAAAGGCGGAGAGCCGAAGGCCTCCTTCTCAAGTGTCGGACACTGATATAGAAATTGTCAATCACTGAAAGGCACAGAACTATCTCAGTTTGACTCTGTCCCTGGTCAAAATAAAGCCAATGCGTTCGTCCATGGTGTTTCGTAGGCGTTTGCTGATGGAAGTCAGAATAAGCAGAACTTTTTGTTAAATCGAGATCACGAGAAAACGAGTTCTTATGTCGTGATCAGGAGATAATTAAGTCATGATCAAGTCATAACAAAAGAGAAAAAATATTTTAATGCATAGCCTCTTAGGACTTCCGTAGTATTCAGCTTACAGTGAGATTTAAAGGCTTCACTAGGGTAATTAGGGTAAAGTTAGGGTAATTAGGCGAGTCATTGTATAACAGTGGTTTGTTCTGGAGACAATCCAACACTAATATTGCTGAAGGGGGCTAATAATATTGACCTTAACATGGGTTTAACACTATTAAGAGCTGCTTTTATTCTAGCTGAAATAAAACAAATAAGACTTTCTCCAGAAGAACAAATATTAGATGAGATACTGAGAGAAACTCCTGAATCTGAGAAACATCATTTGGGAAATATTTGACAAAGAATATGATCCATCCTCCAGGAGTGCTGTTTAACTAGGAGAACTAACATTGCTATAGAAGTAAAGATGACTTGTAGGGATGCAGTGAATCTTTGGTTACATATTTGGTTTCTGGCTGAAAGAGAAAAATGGCTAAAAATATAACATTATAAAATTTGCTATGCTTCTCCACAGGGTTCAGCACACCATGGCTTTCACATCGGACGCGGAAAGCACTGTGCTATGAAACCCATTCATGTCAATGGCCATTTTGTTGCACTATCGACTAGCTTGCATCCACGGCCATAGTTATAGTTTAAAGTTGCTCAATTACAGGAGAAGAATAGCTAAAAATAGCTTAAAAAACTAAAGTTTAATTGACTATTACTAATAATTACTGTAAGTACTCAATTAGAGTTTATTTGTATACCGCTTTTCACAATAATCATTGTTTTAAAGCAGCTTTAACAATTATTGCATTACAATTAAATTCAGTTGAATTTCATTCATTCATTCATTTTCGGCTTAGTCTCTTTATTAATCTGGGGTCGCCACAGCGGAATGAACCGCCAACTCATGCAGCATATGTTTTACACAGCGGATGCACTTCCAGCTGCAACCCATCTCTGGGAAACATCTATACACACTCATTCACACTCACACACTAAGGACAATTTAGCTTACCCAATTCACCTACCACATGTCTGTTGGGGAAACCGGAGCACCCGGAGGAAACCCACACGACCACGGGGAGAACATGCAAACTCCACAGAGAAACACCAACTGACCCAGCCGAGGCTCGAACCAGTGACCTTATTGCTGTGAGGCGATAGTGCTATCCACTACACCACCGTGGCACCCAGTTGTATATTCATTGCAAAGACAGAGTGTCGTTTTTTTCATAATAATAATAATAATAATAATAATAACATGAAGTTTTTTAATCTGTGTATTGCAAACGCTAAGATCTATCGTCGATCCCTACGGAGGACTTTTATTGAGAGGAGCGTCTGATGCTGTAGTTTCTGAAACTCTGCGTCTGCATTTATCAGTGACTGTAAACAGACATGCTGACGGAGAGCACCGCAGCGCTTTCCTTTCATTAAACACACTGCTGACCACAAAAAACACCTCCCAGACCAGGCAAAACACACTCCGACTGATCCCGGAGCAGATCAAGCTGGCCCAGAGGCAGGAATGTAACTCGGACTTTTCAAACGTGAAATGATTCCCCCTAAAACCTAAATATTTATTCCTTTTCTAATATTTCCCAAATTATTTTGAACAGATACAGAAATTTCTCTCAGTATCTCCTCTAATGTTTGTTCTTCTGGAGAAAGTCTTATTTGTTTTATTTCGGCTACAATAAAAGCAGTTTTTTATATTTTTAAAACAATTTGAAGATAGGGGCGATGTTTAATCATTTGCAATATATCTGTGAAAATTCATTGATTCGGAATGAACCACCAACTATTCCAGCACGTGTTTTACACAGCGGATGCCCTTCCAGCTGCAACCCATATCTGGGAAACACCCATACACTCATTCACACTTATACATTATGGCCAATTTAGTTAATCAATTCCCCTATACCGCATGTGTTTGGACTGTGGGGGAAACCAGAGCACCCGGAGGAAACCCACACCAACACGGGGAGAACATGCAGACTCCACACAGAAAGCCGAGCCGAGACTCAAAGCAGCAACCTTCTTGCCGTGAGGCCACAGTGCTAACCACTGAGCCACCATGTCACCCTCACTTGCAATATATCTGTGAAAATGTGCCCTACGATAAAAAAAAGTACTTTCATAATACCAATAAAACCTATAATTGGCCTGTGCAATGATTTATTATTGTGATGGTTATGGTTTGAGCCTGTTTACAAACACAGATTTACTGACATACTTTTAGTTTAGATTCACTTCATAACACCTGTCGAGTGTTAAAAAATATATATAAGAATAAGAATAAGAATAAGAATAATAAATTGTGACCAATCATTAAAAATAAAAATAAAAAACAAGAAACTTTTTGTTTAAATATTGTTAAAGTATGAATTATTTAGGTTAAACAATTTGTGCATGGGGTTTAATGTTTTATTGGTCTTTAAAGTGTGTATTTTTAAAGCTTGAGTGTGTTTATAGGGTGCAAAGCAATGTGTGCTCGTGCTTCATTTGTAAAAAATCATGTTCTTTTTCCAGATATCGTACTTTAATTATACACAGCTACTCAGCTAACATGAAAACAGCTCCTTCGAAAGCCCGCCCTTAAAAGGCTCTGATTGGTCAGCTAACGTAATGTGCTGAGATTCGCAGATTGGCTCCATTCCTGTCACCAGGAAGCGTCCTGCTATGACATTACAGCACATCTAGCCATGCCCCTTCACTGCGCGGGGTGTATGCACGTAACCTAAAGGGTTTCTGACATCGTTAAGGATGTATTTTTTTGTAGTCCCCAAACTTCATTCGCTGTAGGCTTTGCTAAGCTATTTCTGTAATAGCCAATGTCTCTTTTTGCATAGAACTTTGAGCGTCTTACATTCAGAGATGTTGTTTATGTTCACACAGCTACATCACACATCAACTAAAGCTTCAAATATGATATCATAGTGGACCACCCCTTTAAACCAAAATGAAAAAAAAAAAATTTGATGTTGCTGTAAAAAAATAAAAATCAAATCAAATACAGAAACGAACCAAAATTGTGGTTGTTCATTTCTGTATTCATTTATTTATTTTACAGCAACATCCAAATTGTCAGGGTTCTGCCACTCCAGTCTTGTGAATTTTTGTTTTGGTGGTCAGACACTAGCTCTGTCTTGTTCTGTGTGTTGTGCTCGACTCGAGTTTTCTCGGGTCGAGCACTCATTTTGTCAGTGTGTCTCTGTATGGGTGCTAACTGTGAGCACGCTTGATACGGGCGTGTTTGCGATTGTGCGCTCTCGTCCTGGTGTTTGTGTTTGTATATCTGCAGCATTGTGTTTCATTCCCAGCAAGTCAAGTTGGTTTCAGATACCAAGTTGATATCTGCTTAATATCTGATAATACTGACATTCAACAGACATTTAACTGACTAGAAGAAACTTTGCAAGTACATGTCAACTTACACTAACCCCAACACTAACTAGGAGTCGAGAATCGTAGTCAACGCCAAAAGACCCGGAAGTGAACACCTCTACTGAATACTAGTATATGAAGAATATCTAGTCAAATATTATGACATTATCATGGCAAACACAAAAAAAATCAGTAATTGGTAATCAGTTATTAAAACTATTATGATTAGAAACGTGTTGCAGAAATCTTCTCTTGCAGCATTGTGTTTCATTCCCAGCAAGTCAAGTTGGTTTCGGGTTCGGTTGGCGCTGGGGTGAAACATGCATGCTGCGTGTGTGAGTGCACGGTTAGATGTTTTCATTTTATTGTGTGCTTGTGTCTGCCGTTTGTTTTGTTGTCTGTCTAAGCACGTGGACCTGTGTTTACATAGTGGCCGCGTGCTCCGTTGCGTGTTCTAGTCTTTGTGAGCACATGGCTTGTGGTGTTTGTCATGAGCTCTCCCGTCTATTGTCTAGCTCCACCCTCCTTGTTAACCCATTATTAGTTGATCACATTCAACTGACTATAAGAGACTTTGCAAGTACATGCCAACGTACACTAACCCTACCCCTAACCCCAACCTAACAGTCTACTTATAATCTAATGAGAATTAGTTGCAATGTAACTTATATTCAACAAATGGACCATCAAAATAAAGTGTGACCAAAAGCATAAGATATGTTTAATCCTTGCACTATTATGAGTAAACGTAAATGGAGTTGATTCTGGAGTCAAGAATCGTAGTCGACTCCAAAAGACCCGGAAGCGAACACCTCTACTGAATACTAGTATATTAAGAATATCTAGTCAAATATTATGTCATTATTATGGCAAACACAAAAGAAATCATGATGATTATTATGATTAGAAACGTGTTGCAGAAATCTTCTCTCCGCTAATCACGACTTGGGAAATATATTTAAAAGAATTAAAATCTCACAGGAGGGCAAATAATTTTAACTCCATCTTTATGCAAATGCAGAGAATGGGATTTAGGAAAACATTTCCTCCAGGTTTGTGTCTTTTCAGACCATCATTACACCCTTACTCGGAGGATTCAGAAAACGCAGAGCAGATTTCCACAAAACACTGCAATCCTCCTCCTCTTTCAGGAGAGGCTGTAGATCTGAGGAGTGTTTATCAGACGCAGGTACAGCAGCAGGTGGATGTGGAGCAGAGCCAACAGTCTGTTCACAGCGAGAGAAACACACTTCAGCAGACGAAAACACAGACGAATGACCGACTGAGCAACCAAAACACACTGGAGAGAGACTATCAGACGTTTAGGATAAATAGCTATGCTTAAAACCTCATATTTTTACGTGCAATTTGCATTTTATCGTATAAAAGGGAAATGCCAAGACTCAAAATTAACCTGGTTTCTTGGTAGCACTGGTGCTCCTAACCTAAAAAATTTAGAAGCACCAGCCGAAATTAAGGCCCAATCCCAATTCTCCCCCTTAGCCCTTCCCCTTCCCCCTCGTTTTGCGTGTTCACGTCAAGGGGTAGTGGTGTTCCAATTCTCTTTAGCTTGAAGGCGTAGGGCTAAGGGCGAGGGCTATACACTCCTTCCAACAAAGATTTTTCATGAACACACTTAAAACGGAGGGGTAAGAAAATTTCCCAGAATGCACCTGCCACAGCTGAATCCGGAAGAAATGAGATCCACAAATAAGTATTTTTTGTCATTATTACGAATTTTTACGACAAACAAACACGTTTTAATATATTTATAGCCGCGTTCATGTTTTACCGTCATGCTTTAAAAAAAACGCAAAAAATCACATTGCAGTGATCAAAAAGAGTTCGAATCTGAAATCTTCGTCGCCACAGTAGCTACGTTTCTATCCAGCTATTTTTATTCGCGTTTTGGATCTGCGCATAAAAACCTGTTGATAGAAACGTCATGCTGGGCATAAATTTTGAAAATGCGCATATATAATGTATGCGCATAACTGAGTAGGATAAACTTTTTATTGGATAAGAAAAGATGCGCATAAACTGCGATG
>CAIGQQ010032747.1:1245-23405 GCA_903798035.1 Danio albolineatus | reverse complement strand
TCCACCCTAAAGGACTAATAGCTCCACCCTAAAGGACTAATAGCTCCGCCCTAAATTACAGATAACCACACCCTAAAGGACTGATAACGCTGCCCTAAAGGATTGACAGCACTGCCCTAAAGCACTAATAGCTCCACCCTAAATATCTAATAGCCCCACCCTAGAGTACTGGTAACCCCACTCTAAAGGACCAATAGCCCTGCCTTAAATGACTAATACACATCTTTGTAAAAGTCCACAAGATTGTTGCAAATATAATGCAGATTGGGCCCCACGGTGGCGTAGTGAGTAGCACGTTCGCCTCGCAGCAAGAAGGTCTCTGGTTCGAGCCTCGGCTGGGTCAGTTGGTGTTTCTGTGTGGAGTCTGCATGTTCTCCCCGTGGTTGCGTGGGTTTCCTCCGGGTGCTCCGGTTTCCCCCACAGTCCAAACACATGTGGTACAGGTGAATAGGGTGAGCTAAATTGTCTGTAGTTTAAGTGTGTGAGTGAGTATGTATGGATGTTTCCCAGAGATAGTTTGCAGCTGGAAGGGCATCCGCTGCGTAAAACATATGCTGGATAAGTTGACAGTTCATTCCGCTGTGGTGACCCCGGATTAATAAAGGGACTAAGCCGAAAAGAAAATGAATGAATGAATAATGCAGATAACACAAAAGCCAATATTTTTTTCATTAGGTTAGATATTAATTAAAAACACATTTATCTAAGCTGCTCCACTTAACCATCACTCTTGCACATCCGCCGTCTTTGTAGTTGTTAAGACTTTATATACAGGTGTATGTAGTTCTAATCAAATATTCAACGTATTGTGCACAATATCAGCCATTGGAGTGTTAAAATAATCTGCACTTTAAATTTCTACCATGCAGACTTTCAGAGAGTTTGGGTCATTGTCATGCTGAATGCTTATGATGATAGGGTGTGATTAAATATTCATTTACAGTACAGTAAATAATCTGCAGGACAAAGATACAGCTGCTCGGAAAATTAGCTCACACCATTTTAGATGTATTGAATTTGCTTGTTTTTTATGCAGTTTGACCATGACTAAAATGTAATTTAGTGTATATGATTATACTAAATTATATCTTAGCAGGTGTGTTCTGTAAAACATGGTGAAAATGCGTTATAGTAAATAAGCATATATATAAATATCTTCGCTGCTATACATTATTTCATCTATATTTTGACGTTTTATAATAAAGAAATATGCATTTTATTCAAAACGTTAAACCAGATACACTGCATGCGCTTTGCCTAATATGCTTTCTGTATAATCACTTTTGTGAAAAGTCACTGAATTTTATGTGCACATCAAAATGAAATGGCTAATGTATTGATAATTTTTTTGTAATGTATTGAACATTTTCCAATTTAACAAATACAGAACTATGACAGCATTCAAAGAAATTATTAAAACAAGACATCATTACTGTACATCAGTTCTGTTGGGTTCCTCCCCCCCACCTCCACCCCCTGCAGGCCAACCCCAGCAAGACATACAAACTCTCCATTCATACATCACAATATAAAAACAAATAAGGAAGATAAGAGCATTGGTGATAAATAGTAGGAGGACATAACAAAATAATAATAATTAAAATAATCGTAATAATACGGTAACCATACACACACACACACAGACACAGACACACAAAAAAAATAAAAAAATAAAATTAAAAAAATAAAAAAATAAGTAAATAATAAAAGTAATAATAACAATAATAATTAAATACAATAGATAAGTAAATAGTCAAATAAAATACAACCTTTTTTATTCCTCTTCCAGGTTAAAAGCACGGTCGAGTGTATTTATATGTTGAACAAAAGGATCCCAGATTTTGTGAAATGACCTTACAGATCCTTTGAGCGAGAACCTGAGTTTTTCCAGTTTCAAATTGTAAAGTACCTCCCGGACCCAGTGGACATAAGATGGGGGGCGGGCCAGTTTCCAATTGAGCAAAATTAATTTCCGGGCTATTAAAGTGGTGAACGCCAGGGCATGGTCCAGTGATTTAGGAAGGCCCATACTGGGGGGTATCCCAAAAATGGCAGTTAATGAGTTGGGCGTAATGTCGTTATCATAAGCTTCACCCAATGTATTGAATATATCTGTCCAGAATGATTGTAGCTTACTACAGGACCAAAACATATGGACGTGGTTAGCTGGAGTAGAGTTACACCTGTTACAAGTGTTGGCAACCGAGGGATAAATTTTTGAGAGCTTGGCATTTGTGTAATGGGTCCTATGAAGCACCTTACATTGGATTAAGCTATGTCGGGCGCATATGGATGATGAGTGTACCCGCGATAGTGCAAAGTCCCACTCTTCTTCAGATAGTTCAATGCCAAGACTATCTTCCCATGAGGTTTTGGTCGCTGTAAGGGAGTGAGAAGAAGATGGCAACAGAAGTTCATATAATAACGAAATGCACCTTTTATTGGTAGGCTCTACCAACAAAAGGGTATCAATTAAAGTTTCTGGGGGGCGGTTTGGAAAGTGGGGAAATAGTTTTTTCACATAGTCCCTGATTTGAAAAAAACGGAAAAGATGACTGGCAGGGAGATCATATTTAGCGGAGAGCTGAGCAAAAGATGAAAAAACGTTGTCCGTGTATAGCGGTCCGTTTTAGCGATTTAATGCCCATAAAGTGCCACAATTGGAAGGTTGGATCAGTTTTGGAGGGTTCAAAAAAGTAATTCTTATAAATTGGAGCTAGGGCAGAGGGAGCTGGTAAGCCAATGTGTTTCTTAATCTGACTCCAGATTTTAAGTGTCGAGGAAACAATTGGGCAAAAGTTTGAGTACGGGAGCGGGAATGGAAACTGCGAGCAAATTACGGACTGCAAAGAAAAAGAAGTTGAGTTTCTCTCTAAATGCACCCACATAGGTAAAGTATCTTGCTCTTCACACATCCAGAATAAAAGTTTTTGTACATTGGCTGCCCAGTAATAATGTCTAAAGATTGGGAGGGCAAAACCCCCCCTGTCCTTAGGAGATTGTAAAATCAATTTGCGTATTCTAGCTGGTTTGCCATTCCATAAGAAAGTTACAATCAACTTATCCAGTCGGTCAAAAAAGGACTTGGCAAGTAGAATTGGTAAATGTTGGAATTAATAGAGGAATTTAGGGAGGACAGTCATCTTAACTAAGTTTATGCGGCCTACAAGCGATAAAGGCAAAACAGACCAGCGGGTAAAATCTTTTTCAGTCTTTTCAATCAGGGGCAGAAAATTCTCACTATGTAGGTTTGACGTGGAGGCTGTGACCTGAATGCCTAAATATCGAAAACCATTATCTGACCACTTAAATGGAACTATGCTATGTGAAAGCTCTCTAGCCAATGCATTGATGGGCAAGAGTTCGCTCTTTTGATAATTAAGTTTATAGCCGGATACAGCACTGTATCTTTTAAAAATATCAAATATTATGGGGAAAGAATTCACTGGATCTGATACATACAAAAGCAGGTCGTCCGCGAAAAGCGATAATTTATGAGTAATACCTTGACGTACAATGCCTCTAACGCCAGCCTCCGAGCGAAGCAGAAGAGCTAAAGGTTCTATCGCCAGAACAAACAACAGCGAAGACAGTGGGCAGCCCTGCCTGGTGCCGCGATGAAGAAAAAAAGGAGGGGAAAGAGTGTCGTTTGTTCGCACTGAGGCTTTAGGCGCTGAATATAGGAGTTTAACCCAATGAATAAAGGTCTCACTGAATCCAAACCTGCTCATTACTTCATATAAAAAGGGCCATTCGACCCTGTCAAAGGCCTTCTCCGCATCTAGAGATACTACCACTTCTGGTGTTTCACAGGTAGGAGAATAGATGATGTTAAGAAGCCGCCTTGTGTTGTGGGAGGACTGCCTGCCTGGCATAAAGCCAGTTTGATCAAGTGCTATAATAGATGGCAAAACACGTTGCAGCCTCAATGTAAGGATCTTAGAGAGAATTTTATAGTCTACATTTAGAAGAGATATTGGCCTGTAGCTGCTACAAAGGAGAGGATCTTTGTTTACTTTAAGAAGAAGAGAAATTGTAGCCTCTGACAGGGTGTCAGGAAGGCGCCCTAGAGTATATGCTTCATTATACATATCGCACAAAACAGGGGCAAGCAGACCTGTAAAGGTTTTGTAATATTCAACAGTGAAGCCGTCGGGGCCAGGTGATTTACCGCTCTGAAGTGAGCAAATGGCTTCCTGAACTTCAGATATGGTAATTAAACTACCCAGGGCCTTAGCTACATCAGTACTTATTTGTGGAAAAATGACATCCCTGAACATGTCAGCAGAAGATGGAGGGCAATAAGTAACATATAAATTGGAGTAAAACTCTGCAAATGTAGCGTTTATCCCTTTTGGTTCAGTAAATACTTCACCAGAGGTGGATTTAATAGCTGAAATCAGCCTTGAAGAGGTTTCAGCTCTAGCTTGATATGAAAGAAGTTTTCCCGCTTTATCGCCGGATTCAAAGAAGCGCTGTCTAGATTTAAGCAAAAGAGTTTTGATTTTGGTGGTGGATATTAAATCAAATTCAGTCTGTAAGCGGACCCGTTCTTTATAAAGGTCAGAATCTGGACTATTTGAATACTTTTCGTCAATCTCTTTTAAGTTTTTGAGAAGCCGTGTTACGTGGGAGGAATCTTCTTTCTTCATTTTGGAGATATAAGATATAAGCTGTCCCCTAATAAAGGCTTTTGATGCCTCCCAAAGCACGCTTCTACTTGTGTCAGGCAGGTCATTTAGCTCGAAGAACATTGTAATCTGAGATTGCAGGAATTTTTTATAGGAATCTTCTGCTAAGAGGGCCGAATTAAATCTCCAAATTTTAAGGGGGCTATTTTGTATAAGTAAGTTCAGGTCGAGTGATGTCGGGGCATGATCTGAAACAGCGATACTGTGATAATCTACTGCTGCGACCTTTGAAAGCAATCTCACATCTAAAAGAAAGAAATCAATGCGACTGTAAGTACGATGAACGTGCGAGAAAAAGGAAAACATTTTGGTTTGAGGAAATATACGTCTCCATGGATTGGTAATACCAAATTGGTGGGCTAAAGTAAGTAAGGTCTGTGCTGATTTAGTTTGGGAGATAACTCTAGTTGATGACCTATCCAGCTGCGGATCTTGGACTAAATTAAAGTCCCCTCCCATAATTATGTAGTGATTCTCTAGATGTGGGAATGATGAAAATAGGTTTGTTATAAATTGATTATCATCCCAATTTGGACCATAGACACAGACGAGTAGAATGGGAAAGCCCTGGAGCATTCCTGGGACAATTACGTATCTGCCATTGGGGTCTGATATAGATTTATGGGGAGTGAAGGGAACGTTTTTACGTATCAATACGGCAGTTCCTCTTGCCTTACTATTAAATTTAGAATGAAATACCTGCACAATCCAATTTCTCTTAAATCTCACTATCTCATGATTCCGCAGGTGTGTTTCTTGAATAAAGAATATGTCACCTTTAAGCTGCTGTAAGTGTGCCATAATTTTGCCCAATTTTAATGCCGTGCCCGCCCCCTTTACATTCCAAGACACAATCCTAAGCGCACAGCATGTAGTAGCCATACCTCAAAATGCTGGGAAGTTGCAAATGGTAGAGATAGATTCCGGGAATTTTATAAGAGGCGAGGTGATGACCAGGTAACTGCATAACTGCTAAGTGGGAGAAAGGAGGAAGAGGGAGGAAAGAGCAAAAGGAAAAAGAAAAAGAAAAAAAACAAACAAAAACACACACACACGCGCACACATCTAACATTGAACCACTGGCCTGAATCTCCATACTCACTATAACTTTCAAGTGTCTTCTGCACTATGGTATTTATTTAAATACCAATCAAACTTCCTTATCGCATTCAGAAGAACAGCATCCCGTTATATATAAAACAATATACAAGTGATTTGGTCAAGATTTCAACAAAATTTCAACAGAAAATAACCGGTATGTAGAACAGCTCGAATGTACTTCGCACAACAGAATTTTTTTTTTTTTGACTGCCAGCCTACTGAAAAAGAGCTTTAACTTATGCTTATTAACTTATTGCATTATATAGGTGATGAATGCCAGAGACGGAACATATGTATAATAATAAAACAATGAAAATACTAACAGGTGAATAAATAAATACAAATAAGAACACAAAACAGTAACTGTTAAGTAGCCTAACGGTGAAAACAAAGCACTTCAGTCGCCATAAAAAGGTTCAATCCAGCCGTTAGCGTTACGTCTTGATCATGAGATTGGTTGACAGCATTTTCATGGAAACAATAGAAGGCAGTTTCCATTTAGCTCATGATCCGAGCGCCATCAGAAAGAAAAAACAAAACGAAAGTTCAGATAAACTTGACTTCGCTCAAAATAAACGTTTTCTTGATCCGCCTTCTAACATCTTGACGCATTCATCACAAATTCTCATAAAGTGCACTTCGTGAACAAAAAAAAACTACCTTGTGTTGTCACTTTCCTTCTGCATCATGTCCTGGTCGGCGATAAGAGGCAATACAGTCCTTAGCCTCTTTAACCAAGGGTAAAAACTTCCTTGGGCCACCCTCTGGTGCTATGAATAGCTTAGCCGGGTAACGCAGAGCGGGTTTGAGGCCTAGTGTATACAGCTCCTTCATCACTCCGCGGTATTGAGAGCGCTGTTCCAAGACATCCGGACTGTAGTCCTCGAAGATGCTTATTGGACAATCTTTATATTTCAGCTTTCCTCGTAGTTTCCGGGCTTCACGAACCACCTGCTCTCATTTCTGAAATGAGTGGAAGCAAATCACCACCGGCCTCGGCCTTTCGGAGGGCCCCGGTTTAGCAGCTAGCGAGCGGTGGGCCCTTTCTAACTCGGGAGGGGATGCCAGGACGCCGTCACCGAGCACATCAAAAAGTAACTGAGAGAAGAAGACCGTCGGCTGAGGGCCCTCAATATTTTCAGGAATGCCAATTATCCGAATGTTATTGCGGCGACTTCTACCTTCGAGGTCGATTAGCTTAGCCTTTAGCTTAGCATTCTCGGTAACCACTGCGGTAAGCTGCGTCTGCATACCCTGCCAATCACTGTCGGTTGAGTCCGCAAACTCTTCCAACTTCGATATGCGTTGCTGATGGTCTGTGAGCACACTTTGGAAACTGTCTAGTTTGGCCTCGAGTTTGGAATGCGACGATCTAATCTCTGTTAGCAGCGCCGTTTTGTGCTCCGCTAGCATGGTTGATAGCAAAGATGAAATCGCGCTCGTGGAGGCCTCGTCTCGCTCTTGCTCTTGATCTTTTTTTGCTTTTTTTGACATTATACGGCAAGATGAAGTGTTTGCGCACTGTCGTTTCGAATCGACTGAATACAAAGGTGATTTTACCGTGATTTAATGACCAAAAAGGTATCAGTGATCGGGAGCGTGAAAACATGCGTCTACTCCATCTCAACACTCCGCCGGAAGTCCACACTCCGCCGGAAGTCCAATGTATTGATAAGTTTTTATTAATTATTATAAAAAATTTAATTACATAATTAAATTTGATTCATTATTAATAATTTTTTTCATAATTTCTACACATTAAACACATGATCAGTGTAACATCAGCACAGAAATGTTGAACCGTTCGTTTGCTGCATATAAAGCATGCTGGCAGATCTGTGTACTGTAATATGACATCATACACACACACAGTGTAGCTGACAGCTGCTCTGTTAACACACTCTCCGAGCCACACACTTCTCTATCAACACCGTGTTAATGAGTGTGATCTATTGCATGAACAAAAAGCCTCAGAAAGAACTTTATTTAAAGTGTGATCCAGCTTTTTAGACTAAATTTACATTTGTATAGAAAAAAAAGACGGAGAAAAGAATTAGGTTTAATTTAGGTGAGCAACTGTACAGAAATCTCCAGTAAATTGAAGTACAAGTCATATGGCGTACAAAAATATCTTATTTGCAATTTATAAAGTAGTTTTCCTTCAATTTAAAGTTATTTATTTATTTATGTTTATTTATTAGACGGAATTATTTATGTTTTTACATTATTTATTAAAAAAACGCAGAGATATTTTCTCTGAAAAGTAAGAGTCTGCTCTGAATTTGTAATGTGTAGGGGACGCTGACAAGGAAGTGTGGATCCAAATGCAGGTTTATTACACAGAGAATGGTCAGGCAAGCAACAGTCAACACAGGGGCAAGCAGATGTATACAGGGACTCCTGAGTCCTGGTCAAATAACAGGCGGATGGTCAAAAGGCAGGAAGCATGCAATGTAAACAAACAAACAAGGCGAGGGTCAAAACACTGCAAGGCAAAGAAAAACATGTCGTATTGTCACAGAAACAGATAACAAGACAGCCCTGGTGTGTGTATGTGCTGTATAAATGTTCCTTATAATCAGTCCATGAGCAGCTCCGAGCCATGAGTGTGAACAGGTGCGTGAACAGTGCATGACTGGAACTTGTAGTCCATATATCAGTAGATTCGTAGTCCTTTAGCGATCTGTGTGTTTACCTGTGCTCTGTCGGGATTGGATCGCTGGTGATTATGACAGAAATGGCTAAACCAGTCATTATATTTTTTAATCTCATGTCTGCTACCAATTTACATCAACATGATCAAAGTTACTCATTTGCATAACCCCGCCTCCTGCAACATACGAACAGTTTTGTTTGATTCCTGACACAATTAAAACAAACTTGGTGCACTGACCAATCAGAGCAAAGCTGGGTTATGGAAGGGGGAGGGGCTTACAGACCCTAAGCGCCAAATTAATTCAAATTCAGTTCATCTTTGTTTCTCTAGTGCTTTTATAATGTAGATTGTGTCAAAGCAGCTGAACATAGAAGTTCTAGTAGATTGAAGCAGTGTCAGTCCAGATTTCAGAGTCTGTTCAGTTTAGTTCAGTTCATTCATTCATTTTTTTTTCAGCTTAGTCCCTTTATTAATTCTGGTGTTGCCGCAGTGGAATGAACCACCAACTTATCCAGCATATGTTTTACACAACGGATGCCCTTCCAGCTGCAATCCATCACTGGAAAACACTCATACACTCTCATTTATACACAGACTATTATCTTATCCAATTCACCTATAGCACATGTGTTTGGACTGTGGGGAAAACCGGAGCACCTGGAGGAAACCCACACCAACACGGGGAGAACATGCAGACTCCACACAGAAACACCAACTGACCCAGCCGAGGCTCGAACCAGCGACCTTCTTGCTGTGAGGCGATTGTGCAACCCACTTTGCTGCCTTGTTCAGTTCTGTGTGGTTTAATTTTCACTGCTGAAAGTCCAAACACCGATACGCAGCTCCACTAGTCTCAAGTCACAAATGAACCGAATGGAAATCATTGCAAAATTACATTAATATTTAAGATTTCCTGAGCTTATAAACATGTAAAGCTGTTTTAGGGGACTCCAGCACAATGTTAGTGTCACGATCACCAGCGATCTAACAGCCAGAGAAGCTGCTCACAGACTGATTACCTGGACTATTTAAACAGCAGTATTGCGATCTGTTTAGTGACCTTACAACGCGTTTTCTTTGTTCCTGTTTGTCCGTGTTTTTGACCTTAGCCTCGTTATTTGATTATCCTTGTCTGCCGCCAGCCTTTTTGACCTTCCGCCTGTTTTTGACTACGATTCTGGATTTCCTCTATATACCTGTTTGCCCCCGTTGATCCCTGCTATACTGACCTTTAACATTAAACTGCATTTGGATCCTCACACCGTTGTCTTTGTCACTCCACCGTAACAAATAGGACGCTTTAAAAATACCATATGACCCACTCTTTAAAACAGACCATGATTTAAAGGTACAGTTTACCCAAAATTACCATCATGTGATCATTTTCTCAATTGTTTCATCCCTGTTTGAGTTTATTTCCTCTGTTAAAAAAGATATACTGAAAAAACAACAGATATTGACATCTACAGTAGACATCAATGGCTGTTTTTTGCCAGTATATTTCAGTATAAATATATATATTTCTTATGTTCAACAGAGGAAAGACTTGAGTTTGTAAATAATGCACAAATGTTTGGGTGAACTGTCCCTTTAAATGTGTCCCAATGGAAGATTGTGCTGTCTGAGTCACTGATGCCCCCTGGTGTCATTAGCTGAGAATATTTACCAAGGCTTTATTTTTTTTCTCAACCAAAAATGAAAATGTACTCAATATTTAATCACCGTCGTGTGGCTCCAAACCAGATTCAGATTCTCTCATCTGCTGAACACAAAAGAAGATATTTTGAAGAAAGTTGAAAACTTGTAACCATTGACTTCCATGATGTTTTTGTCCTAATATATAATTCAATGGTTACTGGTTTTTAGCTTTGTTAAAATATATGAAGAGGCTATATATTTATATATATATATATATATATTAATGTATAGTGTTCAACAAAAGAAAGAAACTCAGTGAGGGAGAGTAATTTTTTTATTTTTGCGTGAACTACCCCTTTAATGTGTGAACATATACATAGAAGATTTTTGTGATTATTTACAATCAAGAAGTAGTTTTGTGTTCACGTTGTAATACTGGTTGAATGATGTGTTGCTATTGTGTATAATCACTATATAATCACCGCTGTGTATAATCACCGCTGTGTTTTTGTCAGCACTTCTTGTTGTTGTCCAGATGGTGGCGCTGTCTAGTTTCTAATGAGCTCAATAAAGGGTCAGTTCACCCATAAATGGCACATCCCGTCTTCATTTACCCACCCTTTACTTCTTTCAAACCGTTAAGAGTTTCTTTCTTCTGTTAAAGACAAAAGGAGATATTTTAAGGAATGTTAAAAACCTTTGACTATAGTATTTGTTTTTCTTACAATGGAAGTCAATGGTTACCGGTTTTCCAGCATTCTTCTAAATTTCTTCTTTTTTGTCTAACAGAAGAAAGAACTCATTAATGTTTATAACTGATTGAGGGTGTTTAAAAAGTGAGTAAATATTCATTTTTGTGTGAACTATCCCTTTATTGTGTGAACAATACCAATACAAATGTATGACAAATAGATGATTATTGTGATTATTGACGGTGAGGAAGTAGTTTTGTCTTCACATTGTAATATGTGATTGATTGTGTTTAAGCACCAGCTGTGTTTTTGTCAGCACTTCTTGTTGTTGTCCAGGTGGTGGCGCTATCTAATTTCTAATGCGCTCATTAAAGGGATAGTTCACCCAAAAATATAAAATTCTGTCTTCATTTACTCATTCATTTTTGATTTGTTGAATAGAAAAGAAGATATTTTAAAGAATGCTGGAAAAAAATGGTTACCATTGACTTCCATAGTACATGTGTTTTCGACAACAAGTCAATGGTTACTGTTTTCAGCTTTCTTCAAAATATGTACATATATATATATATATCTTCAAAATATGTACTTATATATATATATAAGTATACAGTATATAGATAGTGGCACTGTATAATTTCTAATAAGCTCATTAAAGGGTCAGTTCACCCAAAAATGTCAAATTCTGTCATCAATTACTCACACTTTACTTGTTTCAAACCTTTATGTTTTTTTTTTTCATCTGTTGAACACAAAAGAAAGTATTTTGAAGAATGCAAAAACCGGTAACCATTGACTTCCATAGTATTTGTTTTTCCTACAATATGTCAATGGTTACCCGTCTTCAGCTTTCTTCAAAATATAGATTTTTTTAACACAAGAAAGAAACTCATAAATGTTTACAACTGATTGAGGGTTAATAAATAATGAGTACATTTTCATTTTTGCGTGAACTAACCCTTTAATGTGTGACCATAAATAGATGAATATTATGATTATTGACAATCAGGCAGTAGATTTGTATTCACATTGTATTATGTGAATGATTGTGTGTATTCACAAGCTGTGTTTTTGTTAGCACTTGTTGTTGTGGTCCAGATGGTGGCGCTGTATAAGTTCTAATGCACCCAAAAAATAAAAAATTCTGCCATCAATTACTCACCCTTATTTAAAACCTTTATGATTTTTTTTCAACAGTTGAACACTAAGTGAAGTTTATTTATAAATTAATGTGGAGAGGATCATGTGTTTATGATTGATCACAGCTGCTCCCGCATTATCCAATGTATGATTGACCAATGAGACGATTCCTAAGCCACTATAAACACCCTAAGCTCCACATCACAGCCATCTTCATTTGAAGAATCCCCCCTTCCACCCCTACTCCTCCTCCTTTCCTAGATGGGTGGCACAGTGGCCTAGTGGTTAGCACTGTTGCCTCACAGCAAGAACGTCACTGGTTCTAGTCCTCACCAAGCCAGCTGACGTTTCTGTGTGGAGTTTACACGTTCTCCCCGTGCTCGCGTGGGTTTCCCCCGGATTCCCCGGTTTCCTCCCACCGTCCACAAACATGCAGCTTAAGTTAATGGACTAATCCACATCAGCACCATAGACATGCTCCTAGTAAGTAGTTATCTCTAAAGAGCGATCACTATCTGTTCATCAGCTACTACAGCAGGGGAGTTCTCCAGATCTACCTGAGCTCAAACTCTCCTCTCGCCCTGCAGACGGGAGGGAGCCCCGGGCTCGAGGATCTCATGAGCTCAGGGCTCTCTCCTGGGTCAGCATGCAGAACACGCTTTATAATCAATCATCAGCAGAGTGTGAACTCTTGAAGGAAGATATTTTGAAGAATGTTAATCAATCTAACCAGTAACCATTGACTTCCATAGTATTTGTTTTTCCTACATTAAGTCAATGGTTACTGGTTTTCAGCTTTCTTAAAAATATCAGAGGAAAGAGACTCATAACTTACCATTTTCTTGTTTCAAACCTTTATGATTTACTTGTTTCTGTCGAACATATTAGAAGATATTTTCAAGAATGCTGAAAACCAGTGACCATTAGACTTCCATAATATTTGCTTTTCCAGCAATGCAATTGTAAAAATTCTTTAAAATATCTTCTTTTGTGTTCAACAGAAGAAACTATTATAAAACTATTATAACTTTATATAATAAAGAATTATTTGAGGGTGATTAAATAGTGAGCGCATTTGCGTGAACTGCCCCTTTAATGAAGTGACTGATGGAATGAAGTTCTTGTGTGAAAACTGTGTTTGTTTTTACTCTGATTTTACTACAGTATTGACGGCAGTCTGCTGTGCATCTTAATTTCATGAGTTGGAGAGTAATTCAATGCAGGTTTTGTGTGCAGATCAATTTTAGCTTTGCATTGGAGCAGAACCAGGCGTTTAGTCAGCGTTTGTAAACCCAGGCGGGTTCAGCTACTGATGCATTATCATAATGAGATGATATTAATCACAGCAGCTTTTGCATGCTGCCTTTCTTCTCTTTGTCACTAATGTTTTAATGCCACTGACTGAGAATTTAATGCAGGAAATAGTTTATTTGAGAAGATACTGTTCATGTGTTGTGTTATTTTGATCAATGCTGTATTTTAGAGCTGCATGATATTGAAAAAAGCTGACATTGGAATATTTTTCTGTGATACATACTGAAATATCAAGTATAGTTTTAACAGGGGAAATGAATAGCTCTATTTGGATAGAATCAATCATTTTAGGATAACTTTGGATGATAACAGGAGGATTTTGTAGTGGAGCGCATCTGCATCAAATGTAATAAACAAAATCACAAGCAATGATATATTAAAGCAAGTTGCAGATGAAATAAACACTTTATTGTTTTTCTGGGAATCTAACAGTATTCAGGTACACTAATTTAATTATTAAATGTAAAATAAATAATGCTGTGTAATCTTAATTGCGTATATACTGTACATAAAAGCAATTAATCTTTCTAGAAGTTACTAAAATGCAAATTTCCTGTGGCTGAATGCATATACGGTCACAAACACATGCAAATTATATATATTTTTGCTAACTTTAGGCCAGTGTTTCTCAACTGGTGGGTCGCGACCCAAAAGGTCGGGGGAACATTTTTAGTGGGTCGCGGAGTGTGTGTAAAACATTAATTTTAAAATTATTTTGCTTATACGGGACTTTTATTTTGAAATGCTCATGCCGGACTTTTATTTTGAAATGCGTATACCGGACTTTTATTTTGAAATGCGCAATTGTACTTTGTAATATTTGTATAATTTGATACATTTTGTCCAATGAAATCAATAAAAAAATGTTTATTTGTAAGTCTTGGTGATTTTCTCATGATTTATCTGTCACTACTTACATGTATGTTAACAAATAAATACAAATTAATTCATTATAATTCCTAAAATTAAAATATAGTTCCTAAAAATTTGGGTCGCGGCTTGATGACCATGTAAAAATGTGGGTCCCATGGCCAAACCAGTTGAGAACCACTGCTTTAGGCTTCACCTTTGCAATTAGTCCACAATCATGCATGTTTTTAACTCCTACTTAACTATAATTCTGATTCTGACGTTGCAGATCCTGCAGGGTGACTATTGCGAATGCGTGCTTTCTGATATCAATGCTGAAGCCATATATTGTGCAGCCCTACTGTATGTGATGACTTCCAGGAGGTCGGCTGTTAAAGTGCGCAAGGGAATAAAAAACTGAATTATACAGTGCAATATTAAACATTAATCCACTGCATTTCACATAGAGTCTTCATATAAGATGTCCTGCATTTGTTTTGAGGCAGAAATACCTCCCCCTTCCTGTCACGGTCAGGAACTGCAATTTCTAATAATAGGAGTTTTATTTTTATATTACTTTTGATTTCTAACGATAATACTTTTCTTTACTTCTACAGCAAGATTAGATTTAATATATTGTTGAATCTTGGCAGCACAGTGGCTCAGTGGTTAGTACTGTGGCAAGAAGGTCACCGGTTCGAGTCTCGGCTGGGTCAGTTGGTGTTTCTGTGTCTGCATGTTCTCCCCGTGTTGGTGTGGGTTTCCTCCGGGTGCTCCGGTTTCCCCCACAGTCCAAACACATGCACTATAGGGGACTGATGAACTAAACTGGCCATAGTGTATGAGTGTGTGTGTGTGAATGAGTGTGTATGGGTGTTTCCCAGGACTGGGCTGCACCTGGAGGAGCATTCGCTGCGTAAAACATAGGCTGGACTAGTTGGTGGTAGGGTTGTGCAGATAGATGATAGTATCGTGTTTCGACGATAGGCAAAGATATCGCCAAGAGCTGAGACCTATGACGATTTTAAAGACGATATTTAGCTCGTTTCGCATTAATGTAGACCTATTACCTGTTTTAATTGCATTATTATTTAAAATGAATAGTATTCTTATTTTTAATCATCATCATTAATAAATGAACTACAAGTAATTTGGCAGCTTCAACTGTTCACATCAACATCACTTGACTGACACTTTCGGACAAAATGAATTATTATAGTAGTACTTTTTCTTTTGCATGAGTAATAAAGGTTTAAAGTTAAAGTCTGCTGTGTTTCCTCCAGAAAACTCTCTGCTGCGGCCGGAGGACATCTGGATGCTGGACGGGGAGGACTCCATCACCCAGGAGCCTTTGTGTCGTCCCAGCAGGCCTGATCACCTGGACTTCCTGAGGATCACTCCGCCCGAGGATGACATCATCGGGGACACTCCATATTATCCCAGACTCGGCATAACGGTGAGTTTCTCAGCATGACAGACGTTTGGAGCGTCCGGTTTTACAAAGAAACGTGTTTGGTAGAAAAAAACACAACAGGTGGAGAAAAGGTCGAAGGTCGTTTTTCATAAATTACCTAGTTCTGTGTTTTGAAAAGGATATATAGTATCTATATATTTATGTTATGTAACTATATCATGATATAATATTAGTGCAGTAAGTAGCACGTTCGCCTCACAGCAAGAAGGTCGCTGGTCCGAGCCTCAGCTGGGTCAGTTGGTGTTTCTGTGTGGAGTTTGCATGTTCTCCCCGTGTTGGTGTGGGTTTCCTCCGGGTGCTCCGGTTTCCCCCACAGTCCAAACACATGCGCTATAGGGGAATTGATGAACTAAACTGGCCCTAGTGTATGAGTGTGTGAATGAGTTTGTATGGGTGTTTCCCAGTGATGGCTTGAAGCTGGAAGTGCATCCGCTGCGTAAAACATGTGCTGGAATAGTTGGCGGTTCATTCCGCTGTGGTGATGGCGGATTATTAAAGGGAATAAACCGAAAAGAAAATGAATGTGTAGTAATAGTATTGAGCATATGTTGTTGATCATTAAGCTTCTGACAGCTATGACCAGTATACATAACAGATATGGTTTCCTGCAGTGTTCATAAACACGTTGTACATATGGACCTGTGGACTAAAGCTTAAATAGAGTCAAACACACACAGGCTTTGTATAAGAGCAAATCCAGCAAATCCAGATTTCTTAACACGGTTGTGTTTTAGAGCTCAGGACTGACTGATTCAACAGCAGAACATGTTCATTAGCATTACGAGTCCTTTATATGTATGTTTAAATCTGATTAAAAGCACATTACAGTAAAAAGATCCGTTTTCTGTGAATATACAGCTGCGTGAAAAAGTATTTGCCCCCTTACAGAGGACTTTTTTTGTATTTTGGTTTCTTTTTTTGTTTTTCGTTAATAATAATCACATTTAAAACTTCATGATGTGTTTACTTGTGTTACCTTTGACTAATATTGAAATTAGTTTGATGATCTGAAACATTGAAGTGAGACAGGCATGCAGAGCAAAATAAGGAATCAGTAAGGGGGCAAAAACATTTTCACACCACTGTATAGTAAAATGGGATTTTTTCAGTATTTTAATATCTTCAGTGTCGAATGATCCATAAATTATTGAATAATAATGAAATAATCATTAAATATTTTGTATATTGTAAACTATCGTATCACGTGACCTAGTGTTTTTTATATTTTCACATCCCAATGTTGACAGGTATGCATTACTGTTATAAACATGTCTCAGGAAAAAGATGACCAGCATGCAGAATATGTCAGAGAAAGACACTTCAGTTCTGCATTTCAGAAAAATATGGTTTAAAACGAGTCTATAAAACCAGGACAAGATTAAACAGAACACAGAACGCATCTGAGAAATGAGATGCTGCGAGCTTCCTGTTGATCACATGACCTTCACATCAAAACAATTTCAACTTTAATAAAATAGTAATTTTTTTATTTTCTTCACAGTGAAAATGTGTAAATATTTCAGCACTAAAGCACTGTCAGTGAAGATCATTTGTAAAATGCAATTGAAAATGATTTTAGCAAGGAAACCACTTGCAGCAATAGTGGGTTGTTGTCTGGGCCCCCTAGTGGCGGTGGGGCCCTAAACAGCCGATTAGTTCGCTTATAGGGAGGGCCGGCTATGTATATAGGACAATAATAATTAGCCTTCACGTCTAACACTGTATTTAGTGAACACAGTGTCATAAATAGTCCGATGATATTCAAAAGAGGAAATTGCTATTCTCACAATCATAGACACATAAATCTCTCTTCAGTTCTCTTTTCGGCAACTATTGGAGCAAATTGTCTCTCTCTCATACCAACTTTCACCCCGGCATCCCCACACAATGTTCTTCTGCCCCCTTTATGTACCTTCCGGGAGATCTTTTCCCGGTCACCACTTTTGTCACAACACAACAGGTAAGACTTTTAAATTAAACAGTAGCTACGTTTCCATCCAGCTATTTTTATTTGCATTTTGGATCTGCGCATAATAAACCGGTGGATGGAAACACCATGATGCGCATACATTTTGAAAATGCAGATAATAAATGTATGCGCATCAGTGAGTCGGATAAACTTTTTATTGGATAAGAAAAGATGCGCATAAACTGCGATGGAAACACTTTTACCATATAAACTACAGCATGCGCATTAAATAAAGGTCATGTGATGTTGTTATAAGAGATCATGGGATGATGATAATGTGTGTGAATGGTCAAACCAGCAGCTGAGCACATCGTAAAACTCCACCGTGTACTCCACGTCTGACACCTTCAAACGCCAGCGCGCGTTCAGGATTGCCTTCTGAGGCACAGGTCATTTATTAAATGAAGAGAAGATTGACACAGCTTCTCCTACTGCAGCAAATTACGTTTTTACTGTTGATAAAATGGCGCCAGTTAATCAGGAAGTGACGATTGTGTCTGCTTTGACTCGTTGGATAGAAAAGCTGCTTTATTCGCACGCCTTTTATGCCATAATCCAGTTTTGCGCATAAAGTTTATTTACATTTTTGGATGGAAACATAGCAACTGTCTGGTCATTGAACTGGCTCGAGAGCTTATACCATCAGGATAGCAGAGAGCCAATTGATTTGACTATCTTCACCAATACTTTGTGTGCAGATGTTCGGGTACCCTTTACCCAACCCTTTACCCAAGTTGAGGAGAAACTGCTGATTCCCAAAGCCAGGAGAGCAAATATGGACATTTTCTACCCCATTGACCACTTCTTTCTCGATTTGTAGTTAATAACAGAAGATATACTGCGTGTGTTTGGGTGTGAGACGTAGTTTGGACAAAGTTGTCTGCGATGTTGAAGTCATGCAGTGTGAAACTCCCTGTCGTCGATCCATCTTACAGTGTAAACACAGCAGAGACAGAACACTAGCCCAGATAGTCATGCAGTGTGAACACATCTGTGACACCACTACTGTGAACATCATCCAGTCTGAACTCAGCATTAATTAATGCATATGAAAGAAGGACAATCTCTTGAAATGTTCCAATTAAGGCAGATGTATCTTTGAATAATATGCCATAGCTTTCCTCACATGTTTACTGCAACCCTTGCAACCAACCAGGTTAATCAATGTGTTGTTTTAACGCTTATAGCAGATGAATCTTTCTGTATGTGTCTGAAACGTTTGATGTCTGGTACTAAACAAAAGCTAGTGACATTTGCAATACATTGGTGTAAATGAAAAACTAGTAGTGCAAACTATTCATCTTGTAACATTTGATGTCAGATAGTTATAAACTTACAAGAGATTTCACCACGGGAAATTAAAGAGTAGTCTGTTAAAGGGCAGCTAGTTTACCCCTTTTTCTAGATTTAATATAAGTCTTTTGTGTCTCCAGAATGTGTCTGTAAAGTTTTAGCTCAAAACACCCATCAGATTATTGATTAGAGCTTTCAGAGGTTTATATTTTATAGCTCTAAACAGCTTGTTGCTGTTTTTGTGAACTGTGCCTTTAAGGCTAGTCCTCCCTGCCCACCATTCCCACGTGTCTGTCAGCGTGCCTCAATATCTGCCCTCGGCTGCGTCAGACAGACAGACAGACGTGAGGGAAGCAGATTTCACGTAACGTCTGTGAGAAATACTACAGTAAAAACGTCCCCAATGACTGTTTGATGTGTTTGTTGTGGAGTTGCAATGATGAGTCATACATAATGTCGTTACAAAGTTCACGCACACACACGCAGACAGACAGCATGTGTGTTGAGCTTTGCAATCTTTTTGCAAGCAAATATGACAGGATTAATCTCCACTGCTGTATGGATGTCTGTTGTGTTAATGTCCAAAACCTGACTGGAGCGGTTTTGAAGCCGACTGCAACTTTAAGTAGGAGTGCGGTTTCCCCGCCCACCGAATTGATTGACAGCTGCATATTAACATGTCTCTGTAGTAACGCGTATAATCGTATCAACAAGACAGGACGTGCAAAAAGCAGCCGGGAATAAAAGATCTGTTCAGCGCTCTGTGATCATCAGTCATCATCAGATGTGATCAAGAGTGAGTTTCACAAGTTTAACACGTGTTTAAAACAGCGCAGTTAATGAACTACAGCCATTTACTTCAGCTTTACTTCATCAGCACAGCCGAATGTCAGGACGATTATAACAGAAGATGCTTCAATCCCGGTTTGTGGACGTTACATCAGGTTTATTTAGTACATTAACGAAACAGATGTCCATACAGCAGTGGAGATTAACCTGTATCCTGTCACATTTGCATACAAAAACAGTGCAAAGCAAAACGTGCACGCTGTCTGTGTGTGTGTGTGTGTGTGTGTGTGTGTGTGTGTGTGTGTGTGTGTGAACTTTGTAACGACATTGTGTGTGACTCATCATTGTAACTCCACAACAAACACATCAAACAGTCATTGGGGACGTTCATACTGTAGTATTTCTCACAGACGTTACGTGAGATCTGTATCCTTCACGTCTGTCTGTCTGACGCAGCCGAGGGCGGAGGCACGCTGACAGGCACGTGGGAACGTTGGGCGGACAGGACAAGCCTTAAAGGCACAGTTCACAATAATACCTTTATTTAACCAGGTAGGTCAATTGAGAACCAGTTCTCATTTACAATGACGACCTGGCCAAGAGGCAACATAAAAAGCAGCTACAGTACAAAGGAGCAGGGACACAATACAACAACAATTTCACAAATGCAGATAAAAACATATAAAACCAGCGAAAAACTAAAAACAAGCACAGTGATCTTGTACAATTGTCTGGATTGAGTTTTTACAAGATGATAGTGGAATGAAAGTGCTGAGCTTTAAGATCTGCTACAGATGATTCCAGTCATCAGCAGCAGAAAACTGAAAAGAGTTGCGACCAAATGAAGTGCGAACTTTGGGTAAGCAAAGGTTAATAAAATTACTTGAGCGCAGAGTTCGACGTACTTCCTGAATGTTAAGAAGTGACTGTAAATAAAGTGGAGATTTTCCAATAAGAGTTTTATAAATGAACAGAAACCAATGAATTTGTCGACGTGATTGAAGAGAAGGCCAGTTCAATAAAGAATACAGTTGACAAAAACAGCTACCTGACGCTCACAGCTATAAAATAGACACCTCTGAAAGCTCTAATCAATACTCTGATGGGTGTTTAGAGCTGAAACTTTACAGACACATTCTGGAGACACCAAAGACACTAAAGACCATAAGATGGCGCCGGCGATGATGGCTGCCTCTGTGTCGTGCTCTGCAGTATTTTTCGTTTTTTTGTTAGTTTGTCCTGTTTTTAGTCACATTCCTACAATTAGTTTCACCAGAGACAAATTGTTGGACATTCGGACGCATACACCACCAAATACTTTTCCAGACTTGGACTTATCTGATGTTCTGTTCTACAGAGCACTGCGCACCAGAACAGCCCCACACAGAAACAGTTTCTTCCCTCAGGCACTCCATGTCATGAACACTTGATGATAACAATCGTGGAACCAACATCACTACTGCTATACACTCTTACACACACATACACTTATTTAACAACACACTTTACATGCCAATGTGCACATAACAGCTGCACATATAACGCTGTATATAGTAATACACCTGTACATACACTTGTCCATTTGTATATCTGCATTTAACACTTCTATTATTAAATATATTTATGATCTGTTTTCTGTCCTGTCTCTGTAATTCTGTCGCACTGTAGAAGCTCTGTCACCAAAACAAACTCCTCGTATGTGCGAACATACCTGGCAATAAAGCTCTTTCTGATTCTGATTCTGACTTATATTCAATCTGGAAAAAGGGGTAACCTAGGTGCCCTTTAAAGTGTAGATGTGGATAGGCCTGTCACAATAATCAATATATCGATTTATCGCACAACACATGGACATGACCTCAATAATTTTTGGTAATGCAATATATATCGCCCATACGTAAAAAACAATTCTTGCAACATTTTAGCTGATTGCACAACCTCTCCATCTCTATTGGAGGTGTTGCAGATATGAGAGATATTGCAGCCTCAGTAACTTTTTAACCTTGCATTGTTTTTTTGTTAACATTTATTTATTATTTGTTTTGGATATGCCAATGCCTAATCATTAAATTATTAAAAAAAAAATAATAATCAAATTAATATTAAAATTAAATTAAATATTCTTAAGTACAAAAGATGATGTGTTCTTTTGAAGAGTGTACTTGCGTTATGATGCTATTATACAGCCATTCTGGCATTAAACAATGAGCCTAAAGTGGTCTTACAATGACAATAATATCGTTTATCGCGATATATTTTGGTGCAATATATCGTACAGCAAAAAATAGATATCGTGACAGGCCTAGCTGTGGAAAACACTGTTACATGCAAACTCCGTCACACTGGATATTCTTATTATCACTAGTTTTTACATTATTGTAATATCTGACATCAAACATTGACATGATTATCATGTAGTTTTATCTGAGGCAGTCCTTATTAAATCTGAAACATTTCATTTATTCTCTCTCATGGTTTTAAACATTCTGTTGGGAACACACCGACTTCCACGATAGAAAGAGGAAATACTCTGGAAGTCAATGGTTACCGGTTT
>CAIGQQ010032741.1:0-16721 GCA_903798035.1 Danio albolineatus | reverse complement strand
ACAACATCATACACACACAACATCAGACACACATACAGACAACATCATATATACACACAAAATCAGCGGCACACACATCACACACACATACAAACACACACACACAAAATCAGACAAACACACACAACATCATACACACACACAGCATCAGACACATATACAGACAACATCATACACACACACAATCATACACACACACAATATTAGACACACATACAGACAACATCAGACACACACACAACATCATATATACACACAAAATTAGAGACACACAACATCACACACATAAAAAAACAGACAAACACACAACATCATCAGACACACATAAAGACAACATCATACACACACACACAACATCAGATATACGCACCAAATCAGATCACATATGCACAATATCAAACAAAAACAAACACACACCAATACATATATGACATCAGGCCACACAGACACACATCGTACACAAACACACAACATCACACAAACACACATACAACATCATACACAAAACGTCAGACCCAAACAGCATCACACACACACAACATTTAAAACACACACACACACACACAACATGACAAACACACACACAAACACACCATCGGAAACACACAATATCAGACTCAAACACACAGGCACGGCATCAGGCCACACACACACACACAAAACTTCAGACACCAACACACAGTATCAGACACACACAGCATCAAACCTGTTACATTAAACACACACACACAACATCAAACATACACACGACACCAGGCCAAACCCACACAACATCACACACACACACACACACACACACAGCATCAGACAGACAGAGCATCAAACACACATGCACACACACTCCACAAACACATACGACACCAGGCCAAACGCAAACACAACACATTCACACAACATCAGACACACACACACACACACACACACACACATACACTTCTGTGAGAATGAGCTGGTGTCTGACCTGATTTCCAGAGCTCTGTGCTCTGTTTCTCTCAGTGTGTGTGTCCTGCAGGCTCACGGCGGCGCTGTCAATCACCTCAGCACCTGTGTGATGCGGCAGCGAGGGGGCGGAGTCAGCGTCTGTGCCTTTCTCTACCTCCACCAACCTCTTCCTGAGCTGCTCCACCTGTCAATCAAAGCACACGGACACGCCCACTACGATACAGTTACTGAAGGATGTCAACAAACCCTCTAAAGCCTCAAAACACACACAACTGACTGTGGCTGTGATTCTACAGGTGTGTGTGTGCGTGTGTGTACCTCAGTACCTCAGTGAGCAGCTCTCTCTCTCTCGCCGCGGCTCTGCGCTGCTCCTCTAACGCTCTGGAGTATTTCACAGCCTGCTCCAAGTGTCTCTCCTTCAGCAAACCCAGCTCTCGACTGCCAGACTCCCAGTCCTGCCTCAGCCTGACACACACACACACACACACACACACACAACAACAAACACAAACATTTGCTTTTAGACTAATTCTAAATACACTGCATTTGTAAAACATATGCTGGAATAGTTGGTGGTTCGTTCTGCAGTGGCAACCTCTGATAAAATGAATGAATGAATGTTTAAGAGGTGGGGCAGCATGGTGGCTCAACACTGTCGCCTCACAGCAAGAAGTTCTGAGGGGTTCACAGTCCAAAGGACATGTGGTATAGGTGAATTGGGTAAACAAAATTGGCCCTAGTGTGTGTGGAAGAGAGTGTGAGTGTTTCCCAGTCCTGGGTTGTGGCTGAAAGGCCATCCGCCGCTCTAAACATATGCCAGAGTAGTTGGTGGTTCATTCCACTGTGGCGACCCCTGATAAATCAGGGACTAACCAAAGGAAACTGAGTGAACGAGACGTGCATTATGCCCCATTTACACTAGCAGTGACTTTGTAGCTGCCTGGTGCTCTGGGTGGTGATGTGCTGCAAACGCAGGTCTGTGTAGGTCTACAACAGGGGTGCCCAATCCTGTTCCTGGAGATCTACCTTTCTGCAGATTTGAGCTCCAACCCTGATCAAACACAACTAAATCAACTAATAGAATCTGAAGCAGCACTTGATAATTAAAGACAGGTGTGTTTGATTGAGGTTGCAGCTGAACTCTGTAGGAAGGTAGATCTCCAGGAATAGGATTGGGCACCCCTGGTCTACAGCATCTGTAGCCACAGTCGTATCACCCTGCAGCCTAAGACCGGCTTGCACGACTACTGGTTTCTGCGAATCGATTTCTTATCAAAACAATACTGGAGTTTATCGACTACCCGTGGTTCGAGCTACTAGTTAAAAAGACACAAAGAAATCCTTCTCAATACATGTTTTATTAATTCATATCCGAATGCATCGATTTCATAGGCCTACCATAAATTGACAAAACTTTGTATTACTTTAAGTTACAGGGTAATATAAAAATAAAAGCGGCACGCAACATTGTAATATACTTCCTGTATATGCGAAGCGAACTCGTGTTCATCCTGCAATACTTTAATAAGTTATTACAGTAACTTTATTATTTAACATGTTCATTCATTCATTTCCTTTTTCAGCTTAGTCCCTTTATTAATCCGGGGTCGCCACAGCGGAATGAACCGCCAACTTATCCAGCATTTGTTTTACGCAGCGGATGCCCTTCCAGCCACAACCCATCTCTGGGAAACACATCCATACATTCTCATTCACACTCATACACTATGGACAATTTAGCTTACCCAATTCACCTGTACCGCATGTCTTTGGACTGTGGGGGAAACCGGAGCACCCGGAGGAAACCCACGCAACCACGGGGAGAACATGCAAACTCCACACAGAAATGCCAACTGGCCCAGCCGGGGATCGAACCAGCGACCTTCTTGCTGTGAGGCGAACGTGCTAACCACTACGCCACCGTGGCGCCCTATTTAACATGTTTTCAGCAGTAAAAAGAATTAAGTGAACTTAAACCAGTTCGGAAAGACAAAAATAGTTCTCGTCAACAATACAGCTGACCCGCAACCAAATAAATAATAAATAAATAATATATTAATAACAATCACGAAAAAAAGAAAAAAGCTGTATGGTTTTCACTACATTTTAATTATACATTTAATCTAGGCTATAGAAAGTAAAAGTAGCCACACCCGACACCTAAAATGCAACTAAATAAAATGCAACTAAATTAAAATAATAAATAAAATATTCGTAGACACAATAAACAAACGACTGCATGATATTTTAACATGCAGACATAATGTAGCTTATATGGGAAAATGTATTTTTTATATTTAAAAGTCATAGAAAAAAAAACAGCATCGCAGCTATGAACTAAAAGCGCGTCTTGCAATTTAATCATTTTATATTTACCATGATTTCGACAGAAATAAGGAATTGAATCTAACTTCATCCGCTCTCATCCTCTAGCCACAGTCTTTGGATCGTGGATCGCTGGCTTGTACAAGCACCTCAACGTGAGAGGGATGCAGGCTAACTCTTTGCCTTGTTACAGTGTTCCCGGTGTTACACCATATTCTGTGACCCTCGAAATCGGTGACCTTAGATAGATAGACAGATAGATAAATAGCTGGTGGTAGGGATAGCAAGAAATGATTTCGCTAGCTAGGATAGTAGAGGAAACCGATGTTCGAGAGGATTCCCTGTGGTGTTGATGTTGATAATGTAAATAATCTTGAATTTAATCCTCAGTTGTAGTTAGAAGCTTTACCCTGGGTCGTGGTGTCTGTTGAATACGTTTGTCGTTTTGATGTCATTTATAAATGCACGCTCGAGTAGTCGATTGTTCGAGTAGTTGATTGATGTAGTCGAGCGCCGACTAGTGGTTGAAGTTGTCGATCACTCGACTAGTCTATGCAAGCCCTAATGACCAGACACAATAAATGCGCAATACAAATACACAATATGACACAGCACGCAGAACACCATCAGCCTCTGAGCGAGCTGAGAGAGGATCACTATTGGCTGTCGCTCAAGAAAGTCGCTCTTCATTTACTTGGTCATTGATAGTGAAAGACAGTTTAAGACCCTGCAGACACCCTGGTGTGTGTGTGTGTGTGTGTGTGAGTGTGTGCACCTCTCCAGCTGTATGCGGTCCTGTCGGAGCTCCTGTGCTCTGCGTTCAGCTCGACTGCGCTCCTCCTCTGCCACTCGGCAGCGCTGGGACAGACGCCGCTCACACACACGACTGCTGCGCAACTGCTCACGCAGCTTACGCACCTCCAGCAGCAGAAACTGAGTCAGACCCTCGGGACCCTCCTCGTCTGCACACACAACAGAGACTGTAAACAATGCCTGGATGATGCTGTATAGACAGGTGAACAAGCATTTAATACCAGTAAACACTGGTATTGTTTGAGGTGTTATTACTGTGAGAGGAGATGTGTCCACTGACCCAGCATGATGGAGCAGCGCTGCGTGGGCTGCTGTCCCGTCAGCTGAGTGAACTGCTCTGGATGGTAAAACTCCAGCGACTCCATGAAGGCCTGCAGACCGCGCTCGCCCCGCCCCCGCAGGATGTCCAGCAGACGACCTGCACACCACAGCCAATCACATCACTGCACACTCACACACTCACACTGTCTTGCTGGTGCATTATCTTCCTGATACACAGCACCGCTTCCAGGATACATTGTTTGACCCATTGGGTACACATGGTCATACAGAATAGATGTTACGTTTATGACGTTCTACAGTTTGGGGACTGTTGTTTCGCTTTTGCTGGTTTCGTTTTGCATTTATAGGATCCGCGGGTTGTCAGTGTTGGATGTCAATCATTCGGGACTGACATGACTCCAATCATTGCGCTGCAGGATGGTGGGACACTATACTGTATAAGGAAAACGCTGCATCAGTTCAGGATAGCCGGTGTTTCATGTGAACTTGAGCTGTGTTTCACATTTGTTTTCTGCGTATGTTTCTTCCCCTTTTTGCTTTGATCCATTAGTGCTTGTTTAACTTTTGTTGGTGTGCTTCATTTGCCATGTACATTGAAACGTTTTTGTCTCAAACTTTTGAGAATTGGAGTGTGAACTGTCTGTTATTCTAGACGGAGGAGAGGGAATAGCTAAGATCTGTCACGTGATGTACATTGCGCACATGTAGCATTAAAGATTCGACCCTCTACGCGACCTTAATTCTGCTGTTCTACGATTCAGCCAGTTATATTTTCAAGGTCAGGTAAAGGTGTAAAGGCAGACACACACGTGTTTACAGCAACATGGACAGCAAATGGTATCAAAAGTGTCACACACTGTATTTACAAGGTATAATTCACCCAAAAATGTCATTTCTGTCTTAATGTATTGTTGTATTCACGGCTGCGAAATCACATGTGAGCTGGCGCACTGTTTGTTTACTACCGAAAGGATGCCCGCGTGCACATTAATGATGTCTACTTCAGTGAACAGAACCTGCATAGGCTGTGAATAACAGCTAATAAAGTTCTAAATAATGTTCAAATTTGTTGCAGAGCGATCGTTTTGGAGCCATGCGGGAAGTAAGACTTCAGTGAATGTTTTCTTTCTTTCATAGCGAACACGAGATGATGTGCATGAAAATAAATGTTTAACAGTGTCAGTATAACTACTCTAGCCTATGTAACATTTAACATAATGCAAGAGGGAATCTGATAATGATAAATGTTATTTTATCTAATAATCTTGTCAACGACAAATGACAAGCATATGTCAGGACATGTTTAAAGTCTGTTCAAATCTACCATTCCAAGCCTATACAAAATTTAGCATTTTAACTAGTAGACCTACACATAGGCCCTAATATTATTAGTGTTGTTTTACCATATGCTTGAGAGTAACAGTAATAATAGCCTACTCATATTTACATCTACAGAATCGTGAGAAAATCCTGATCTTCATTTTGAGCAAAACAATTGTGATCCTCATTTAAGTCAGAATCGTGCAGCTCTAAAACAAATACATGAAAACTGGATTCAAATAATGTACTTGTTATAAAATAGTTCATACAAAAAAACAAAATAAATAAAGTAAACCAATATATACAACTTTGATTAAAAGTTGACAAAGAAAAAAATGTATTATTTAAATTTTTTTTAATTTTTTTCTTTTGACGTTAATTAAAAGTTATTAATTATACAAAGTATGCTTTTAATAGAAACTAAGTTTGCAATAAACATTTTAGATCTAACTATGATATTAGTTTTACTCAGTACAAACTCACCCTATTTTTAAAAGATATATATTTTGTGATGCCATTTGTTCCTCACACAAGGGTGATCACCTTTGGGGAATTGTGGCATTTATGAGACTATGTCTAAACGTTCCATGTTTGTCAAAGCAGTAACTAAATCAGCATACTATCATCTCAAAAACATTGCAAGAATTAGATGCTTTGTTTCCAGTGAAGACTTAGAGAAACTTGTTCATGCTTTTATCAGCAGCAGGGTGGATTACTGTAATGGGCTCCTCACTGGCCTTCCCAAAAAGACAGTCAGACAGTTGCAGCTCATCCAGAACGCTGCGGCCAGGATTCTGACCAGAACCAGGAAATCTGAGCACATCACACCTGTCCTCAGGTCTCTACACTGGCTCCCAGTTACATTCAGAATAGAGTTTAAAGTATTACTTGTCTATAAATCACTAAATGGCCTAGGAGCTCAATACATTACAGATATGCTCACTGAATACAAGCCTAACAGATCACTCAGATCTTTAGGATCACATAAACTAGAAATTCCAAGAGTTCAGTCAAAGCAGGGTGAATCTGCTTTCAGCTATTACGCCCCTTGCTGCTGGAATCAGCTTCCAGAAATGATCAGATGTGCTCCAACATTAGGCACATTCACATCAAGACTGAAAACACATCTGTTTAGCTGTGCCTTTACTGAATGAGCACTGTGCTACGTCCGACAGATCGCACTATTGTGTCTTTCTTTTCTTTTTCATTCTTTTATGACCTGTTTTAACTCATTTTAATCTGTTTTTATCAGTTTTTTATTATTTGTTTATTATTTATTTTCTTAAACTTTAATTTTATTCCTGTTTATTTAAAGCACTTTGAATTGCCACTGTGTATGAAATGTGCTATAGAAATAAACTTGCCTTGCCTTGCACTGGTGAATGAGAGTTCAGCTAATATTAAATCAGACTACTGAGCTTTGTTTTCATCCCTAAATCTGTTCCGCTGTAAGGAGGAAACGTTTCCTTCAGTTCCATATTGACTTTTGCACCTTTTCTCCCAAGGTGTGAATCACACGAGACTGAAGAACATTGAACTTTAATGCAAACATTTCTCATGAAAGCTTCTGTTGTTTCTTGACTCAATTCCATGACGTTGCAGAATTTCCGAGTACAGCCGGACTGACTTACTGTTAGTGTTGTCAAAAGTACTGATAAAACAATACAATCTTGCTTTTGGTAAGTATGAATAAAGTCTCTCTTCTGACCAGCCGGGAGGTGAATAACTATCAGGCTATTGACTTATCTTTCATCATTTAGAAACATCCAGATATGACTACAATATAACAGATTAGCACGTACAACAGAATAAAATCAGCCGGCTCTCTGTGTCACTGTGCTTGAAACTCAGAATATGTGAGAATGCAAGACATTGTATGTTTAGGTCATTTTTTTCCCATTTACTCCATTTCTATGCTCTAAATCAGGGGTGCCCAAACTTTTTCTTAAAGAGGGCCAAAAACCAAACTTGATTGAGAGCTATAGGCCAAAGTTAAATATACCAAACCGTATTACATTCAATTTGCCATGGGTGATTTCTAATTTATTTGCGTATTATTTAAAAATAACTACAAAAAGTTGCTTATAGTATAATTTTTTACGTTTCATAATGAACATATTATAGTAAACACATAAACAATCCCATTTATAGACCATTTTGATGGATGTAAACAAAAACAATGGTCCTAATGTGTTCCCTGTTTAACATTTTTAATTTCTACAGCTTCCGAAAATCCAAAAAGAGCCACATATTGATGAATCATGTTATGATCGCTATTTTGAATTATGTTATGGTTGAACTACCTCTTGTTACAGTTATGGAATAGTTTATGGAATAGGAAACAATCATGGGCCGATGACACGACCACATTGAAATGGTGTATAACACAATGGAAATCAATGCGGAATACAGTAGTCGAGCAGCTCCTGTTTTGGCCTTGGCCAACCATGGGCCAACTTTGGCCCGCAGGCCCTACTTTTGGCTCCTTTGCTCTAAATGATGTGGAATTTGTTATCAAAATGGTATCGAATATCGAAATTCTAGTATTGTGACAACACTACTTAAAGGGCCACGAAACCCCCCTGTCTCAGCAGGGTGTTTTCACACCTTCACTCTGGAAAAGGTCAGGTAAGTGGGTGTGTCCAGCTCTTTTTAGGTGGGAGTGTCGGGGGAGGGAAAGAGGGAAGGTTTTGCATAAAAATGGGAGTTTCTGTTTGGGCACGTGCTAACTTTCAAACAGGCAAAACAAACACACAGACGCAGGGGAGAAAGACAGTGACTGTGTTTACATGGACATCAGTCATCTAATTATTTGCCAAATTCTTAATCTGTCAACTTTAACTGCAGTTTGGCACTTTTACTTTTACTCATGAAGATTTCCTGCTTGTCCCTCATGACAAACCAGATATTAAATGTGAGTAACTGCTGGCGGAGTGCAGATTTAATGGAGTGTGTTAGACCACATGGCGTATGTTAGACCAAAACTCTGCATTTCTCGATAACTTAGATGCACTCGGTAGGTAGCGTCAGAAAGCCGTGTGTGTTTAGACTATCCTGTCACAAAATGCAGTGAAAATTCTACATGACGGTAACCGTTCAATTAGGGTGTTTATATGTTTACACTCGGAGAGCAGCATTCTCTCACTTACCACATCTGTAGAGACAGGACAATCAACACCAACTGGACCGCGGCTGTTTTTTGAAAAGGAGACGAGCGGAAAATCTGGATTTCACCATTTCCAGATGTGGAAAGCTCTCGGGTAAAAATGTTCCTTACAAGCGCATTTCTGTGGCGTGTCGCGTTCATTGTAATCCTCCGTGAGTCCAGATGCGCTCTCATAGCAGGGAAATGAAAACAAAAGCTTCGTTGCAGCACATAAACACAACACTGGCGACCTGTGTCTGCAAACAATCCTTCTTCTTCCACTTGTTTTGGCAACACGATGTGGCGTCTCTCTGCCATCTGAACACTGTAGCAGGTAAACAATCTTCGAAGCTATTGTGCATATTAATGAAGTTGCGCTTCATACACAATAGAGCGCGCAGATTGGTTTGAACCAAGTCTATCTCATGAATCAATGGCGCACGCTCAGAGACGTCACGATGCACTCGCCGGTACAGACATCCACTCTCCACGCTGGAATAAACGCATGGATCTCATCGGCGGGATCCATGGGATCCAAAAATTTGTTTCGAACCGGAAGAATGAATTTGCTCGAAATACCGCAAAAACAACAAATTTTCACTTTTTAGTGAAATATACGTGTCCTAACAGTGTTTATAGCAGCGCCGGACACATATATGTGTTTTGGTGTTTCGTGGCCCTTTAATGTATATACAGAAGTGTGTGCTGTACATTACACACTGCAAACGCTGAATCTGATCATTTTAACACTTATAATAGGAGGAAATGATTGTTGCACTGACTTGAGGGCACTTTATAAATTGCATTGTATTTGTGACAAAGATAATAAAGATCTATTCTATGTAAATAGTTATCATGCTTAGTGTGAACGGCCCTTAAGAGATCACTTTGTGTGTTGTAATATCTGTGTGTTTCCTCTCAGGTGACGTCACAAGATGGCGCCGAGCATGGCCGCCGTGTTGCGAGCTCTCAGCAAACCTTGTTGTGTTTTGTGTGTTTTACTTGTATTTTTGTTGTTTTTCGTGCTGGATGTACACGCGCTTATTGCCTACGAAAGACACACACTTCTGGAAATCGGTTCCCTCGTCGCACATCGAAAACCGGACTTCGAGTTCTTTAACGACGCTCTGTTTACAAACAGAGAGACAGAGCCCTTTGTCTGCGTCACACAACCGCGGCGACGACGAAAACGCAGCCGGAAAAGAGGAAAGAGAGCCGGCGTCCTCGTCAGACTTAGACGCCGTGGCTTTCGACCTCCGCTCCCCACCATTCTGTTGGCTAACGTTCAGTCACTGGACAACAAACTTTGCGAGCTACGGGCGCGCATTTCCTTTCAACGGGAAACAAGAAACTGCTGCATTATCTGTCTTACAGAAACCTGGCTATCTGCGGAGGTTCCAGACACAGCTGCTGAACTTTCGGGGTTCTCCGTGCACCGCGCGGATAGAACGAAAGAACTCACAGGGAAAAGCAAAGGAGGAGGTGTTTGTTTCTTTATTAACAACTTATGGTGTGACGAGAGAAACATTCACTCGGTTAGATCGTTTTGTTCTCCTGATCTGGAATACCTTACGCTTCTGTGTCGTCCATACTGGCTACCAAGGGAATTTACAGCGATTATCATCACGGCTGTTTACATCCCCCCTCAAGCCAACACAGAACAGGCGCTCAAGGAACTGTATGGGAGCATAAGCGAGCAGGAAAACGCACACCCGGAGGCAGCGTTTATTGTTACAGGGGACTTTAACAACGCCAATCTCAGGAAAATCGCTCCAAAATACTTCCAGCACATCACCACAAACACGCGTGGTGATCGTATTTTGGACCATTGCTACACTCCATTCCGGGACGCCTACAAATCCCACCCACGCCCACCGTTTGGCAAATCAGATCACTCCTCTGTTCTGCTCCTGCCTGCCTATAGGCAGAAACTGAAACGGGAACCACCCACTCTCAGGACGTTTCAGAGCTGGACGGACCAATCGGATTCCATACTCCAAGACTGTTTTGATCACGTTGACTGGGACATGTTCCGGGCGGCTTCTGATGACGACATTGAAGTGTACTCAGACACCGTTACGTGCTTCATCAGAAAATGCATAGAAGACGTGGTTCCAACAAAAACTGTCCGTATCTACCCCAACCAAAAACCATGGATCAACGGCGAAGTTCGAACAGCCCTATCAGTGCGAACTTCCGCCTACAAATCCAGAAATGCGGAGGAACAAAAACAGGCAAACTACAACCTTAGGAAAACCATCAAAGCAGCAAAACGTCAGTACAAAGACAAGGTAGAAGGTCAATTCAACACCAATAACGCAAGGAGCATGTGGCAAGGACTTAATTACATCACAGACTTTAAAAGTAATAAACCAGCCACCGTAAACATTGCTGCTTCTCTCCCGGACGAGCTCAACTCATTCTACGCCCGCTTTGAAGCTCAGAACAGCGCGCACACACAGCGCGCTCCCGCGGCCGACACAGAAACGGTGAGCACACTCTCTGTCTCTGTAGCGGATGTAAAAAGATCTTTCCGTCGCGTGAACATCCGCAAAGCTACGGGCCCGGACGGCATTCCTGGACGTGTACTTAAAGCATGCGCACACCAGCTAGCGGGAGTTTTCACGGACATCTTTAACCTCTCGCTATCTCGGTCTGTGGTTCCCGCGTGCTTTAAGACCGCTACTATTGTGCCAATACCGAAATCAGCTAAAACCACCTGCTTGAATGACTGGCGTCCGGTTGCACTGACACCCATCTTCAGCAAGTGCTTTGAGAAGCTGATTAAAAACCACATCTGCTCTGTACTGCCCGCTCACACTGACCCTCTGCAATTTGCATACAGAAACAACCGCTCCACTGATGATGCAATTGCTTTCACCCTACACACTGCTCTGTCTCACCTGGAAAACAAAAACACATATGTGAGAATGCTGTTTGTGGACTACAGCTCAGCATTCAACACCATAGTGCCTGCCAAGCTGGTGGAGAAGCTCCAGGCTCTGGGTCTACACAGCTCGCTGTGCAACTGGATCCTGGACTTCCTGTCAAGCAGACGTCAGGTGGTCAGAATGAACAACATCACCTCATCCACACTGATCCTCAACACTGGTGCTCCACAGGGCTGTGTTCTCAGCCCACTCCTGTACTCCCTGTACACACATGACTGTACATCCAAACACAGCTCCAATGTCATCGTTAAATTTGCTGATGACACAACGGTGGTGGGCCTAATCACAGATAATGATGAGACGGCCTACAGAGAGGAGGTGAACTCTCTGGCGCTATGGTGTCAGGAAAACCACCTCTCACTCAACATCAGCAAAACCAAGGAGCTGGTGGTGGATTTCAGGAGAGAGAAGAAAGAACACACTCCCATCACCATCAACGGCACACCAGTTGAGAGGGTCAGCACTTTCAAGTTTCTCGGAGTTCACATCGCTGAGGATCTGACATGGACTGCTCACACAGATGCAGTGCTGAGGAAGGCACAGCAACGCCTCTTCTTCCTCAGGCGTCTCAGGAGGTTTGGAATGAGCCCCCACATCCTCCGCTCGTTCTACACCTGCACTGTGGAGAGCATCCTGACTGGCTGTATCACCACCTGGTATGGAAACAGCACCAGCAGCAGTCGCAAAGGTCTACAAAGGATCGTGCGAACTGCTGGCCGCGTAGTAGGAGGTGAGCTTCCCTCCCTCCAGGACATCTACACCAGGCGGTGCATGAGGAAAGCCAAGAGAATCATCAGCGACTCCAGCCACCCAAGCCATAGACTTTTCTCTCTGCTACCCTCAGGCAGACGGTTCCGCAGCATCCGGTCACGCACCAGCCGACTGAAGGAAAGCTTCTTCCCACAGACTATCAGGCTGATGAACACTTAACACACCTCACACAAACTCTTTCATACCACTCACTGCACACCATCAACATGTAGCATGCACTGCACTTTAATCAATCCTTACTTAAAACAATACTGCCTACAACTACGGGTATACCTATTCACATATTCATCGTCTTACGTATCGCTGTCAACATTGCAATTGTACATTGTTTTGTTTCCCTTTGGGAGTATTTTGTTGCATGTTGTATTTTTACACTGTGTATTTTGCGCTGTCTGTATTTGTGCACTGTCTGTATTTTGCACTGTCTGTATTTTTGCACTGTCGTTGTATCTGCACTGTCGTTGTATTTGCACTGTCTGTATTTTGCACTGTCGTTGTATCTGCACTGTCATTGTATTTGCACTGTCTGTATTTTGCACTGTCGTTGTATTGCACTATCTGTATTTTGCACTGTCTGGAGCCAGCACCTAAGCTTTTCACTCATCATAGCACACGTGCTGCTGATGATGTGACAATAAAAGTGATTTGATTTGATTTGATTTGATTTGATTTGAGTAGGGTATGTTGTGATGTGATATTCAGTCCCCTCACCGGCTCTGCTGATCCTCAGAGGATACTGGCTGGAGTTCAGCACCTCGTCCTCGTCCTGCTCGTCGATCACCTTGCACTGGCGCAGGTACGGCGTGAGTTTGGCCGGGTTCAGGATGCGGGTCAGCTTGTGCCGCACGCCCTCCACCCGCTCCCACAGCTCCTCCTGCTTCTCCTCCTCTGACCCAGACATGAGCAAAGTCTCGTCCATTAGTGGCCATTCACCTGCACACGCACCAGATATCATGAGGATTGTCTTCAGTATCATCACATACCAACACAGTTTCTCGGCAGTTTGTGTATGTGTATATTATATATATTCAAGCCAGGCTCATTAGAGATACATGCCTAGAGCTATATATTTGGGAAACATGAAATATGTGACTGAGGCTCTGTCTGCTTGCAGTTTTTGTGTTCCCAAGTCCACTAAAGTGTACATTTCTGACCATCTCTAATATGTTATAGGGCCACGTTATACGTGCTATTGACGTGTCCTTCTCGCATCAAGACATTGTTTGGCTTCAGAGGACTTGGAATGCAACATGACTTGTTTGCACTGCTTTTTATGGTCAGTTTTTGCAATAAAACACATGACCCTACCTTTATTTGCCTGCTGCTTATGTTATGTTTTTAAGAAAACAGTAGATTTAGAGTAGTTGCTCCAAAATATTTCTGAAAGTATGCGTTTATGACAAGATACTAAAGATACTGCCAATTGAAATACATGAGGTTAAAAATGGTGTGGACAGGAAAAAAATGGCTATTAAAATACAATAGGTTAAAAGTAGTATAATGATCATGTTGAGGAAATGGAAAAAAAGGGGAACATTTTTGTCTAGGGCTGCACGACACTGCAAAAATACACAATATGTAATATAGTTTTTGAGAACTGCGATAATGATATTTCTTACAATCCTACATTGCCCTAAAATGCTATTTTCATTAGCTATATTTTAAATCATTTCATTATTAAATGATATAAAAATCAACAGGTAAAATATATTTCTCAGATCTAACTAATTTTAATTCAGACAAAACAACTGTCGAGGTGCAAACATTATGGGCCCTATCATATACTCGGTGCAATAGGGCGCAATATGTGTATGGCACAATGTGTTGCTATTTTCAGACCAGCGCAACAGTAATTTTCACGTTTTGTGCTACATTTTTGGGCCACTTTGTGGACTCATGAGTGTGCCGGTCTATAAAGGAGGTGTGTTAAGGCGCATTGTTGGTGCGTTGCTATTTTTAAGAGGTAAAATAGACCACACCATTGACCAACTAAAAACTGCTCTTAAGTCCAGCACAGGGTGCGTTAGTTATGTGTAGGGCCAGACGGAATCTGCGGATATTTTTTGCTATTTCTGCAGAGTATTTTGTTAAAAGTCTGCGGATTTATGCGGAATGATTTTGTAAGTATCATAACTAAAACCTTAATATTTGAAATAAAAAGTAATGTTTACAATGTGAATCCAATTAGATCCATTTTATTTGGTAAACAAAGCAAGTCTCTCGTATAAAATCTCTACTAAAAGACAGAAAATAGTACTCTACACACTGTATTGTAAATAAATCATATGAATATTCATATTCATATAAATCATATTAATATTCATATTCATAATTATATTAGTCAGTATTATTACTGAAATTAATTAAAAATTTTAATAAATATAAATTTACACACATTTACACCAGTAAATCAACAGAATCAATGATGGGCTAAAAATCTGTGGAAATCTGCGAGCACAGATTCCGTGTGGGCCTAGTTATGCACCTATGCAGGTCCAAACGCTAACACATTGCTTAATACACACAGGATGAACAGTAATACACAAAAATCTTTACAGATAAAAAACAAATTAATAATTAAAGTGTTACAAGAGTGATTATTTTCCACATGAATATAAACAGCGCTGCCTCCATGCCTTCTTCACCTCGGGGGGCTTTTTCATTTCATTCATGACGATCTGCATCAGTATAATGTTATTATTATCAGCAGTTATTATTTATTATCTGCATATTTATATTT
Organism: Danio albolineatus; assembly: GCA_903798035.1. Lineage (NCBI taxonomy): Eukaryota > Metazoa > Chordata > Actinopteri > Cypriniformes > Danionidae > Danio > Danio albolineatus. Next base: position 1,432 of record CAIGQQ010032741.1, on the reverse strand, counting down.
GATTTAATAATAGCAGGTTTAGATTTGTCCACTTGTGGGGTTTTGTAGACGTCTGCATCACCATATGGGCATAAGAACAGGACGTGTGTTTGGATATAACTCAGTTGTTTGAGTACACTTCATTATTATTGTTCATTTATTCCTCTGCTGGAGATTAGAACTAAGTTTAGGAATAGTTTTGACACAAATCTTTGCGCTTAACAAACTAAATTACATATGTAGGCTTATGGATGTGTTCAGTGGAGTGAGTTTCCACCATTTCCTTACTCCACCAAAGTAAAGGAGTAAAGAGTAAAAGTAAAGAGAAAGTAAAGAGGCTGAATGCAGGAGGCTCGTTCTTTATCCTCACGCTGCAGATGCTCTGTTCATCTGTTTTCTCGCTAGTGAAGCGCTCAGTCTTTACACTTAGCAAATGTGTCATGGTGCGACGCAACTGACTCTTAAAAGGAATGGAAGATGAGACTCTGATTGATTTAATGCACGTTATGCTAAAGCACACCGAGAACTCACTAAGAGAATAAGCACAACCCTGTTAGACCATGCGCCTGGGTGGCTCAATACTGGGGCTCGTTTGTCACTGTGGTCTTTCAGGAATCAGTCTCATGCACTCCATTCCTCCAGCTCAGCTCAGGATACGGCCCGGTCCAGGATTATGGATATCTCAGCATCATTTCTTCACAGTTCTTGGATCGCATTAACGGCGCTACATAGTATCAAGAGGCCCCCCAGTATCGCCAGGTGGAAATAGATAATGTCTGGAATGCCTTGTAAATTCACAAAGGGAGCAAAACAGCTGAAGAATGCAGACAGTACCATCCAGATCTCTCACTGCACGCCGGATACACACACACACACTCTCTTCCGTCAGGCCTGTTTATACCTGCACATCCAGAGAAACACCAAACCACACTGGGCTTTCTCTCTCAGGGCTCAGGAAACGTGCCGGAGATCCTGTACACAGTTATTATCAGCACTATAATGTTTCGGCTAATGCTCGCATGATTCAAACACACACCCAGATGAGTCAATAATCATCAGAGCGTCAGATTATTTCACTGCGCTGCAGAGCTGTACACTTACTCATGATGATGTCATGCGGAGGTCTTTATCGTTTGATTGCAGACTGTGGGAATCTGAACGCTTATTAATGTGTGTTTGTGTGTCTGCATACTATTTCTGTGTGTGTACAGTATGTTTGTGTGTGTGTGTGTTTGTGTTTATTTCTGTGTTTATGTGTGACTGTGTTTGTACAGTGTGTGTTTGTTCTGTGTCTGTGTGTTTATTTCTGTGTGTGTGTGTTTGTGTATTGTTTTATATGTTTACTTCAGTGTTTGTATGTGTGTGTGTTTATTTCTGTTTGTATGTGAGTGTGTGTGTGTCTGCATGTTTATTTCTGTGTGTGTTTGCATTTGTTTTATGTGTGTGTTTTTTT
>CAIGQQ010032739.1:0-27419 GCA_903798035.1 Danio albolineatus | reverse complement strand
CTATCTATCTATCTATCTATCTATCTATCTATCTATCTATCTATCCACCCATCCACCCGTCCACCCGTCCGTCCGTCCGTCCGTCCGTCCGTCCGTCCGTCCATTTATTTATTATTTATATTAATTTAACTAGTTGAAGTATTGAAAGTTGAAATAAGTCAAAATATTTTCATTGGTGTACTTAAAATAAACTACAACTAAAACAGAAAAGTATTTATAGAGGCATTAACATAAACAGAAGTGATCATATGGACATTAAAACAAGAATAAAATTGTAGATAAAAGTAAAGTTAAAATAAAATGCATGTAAAATTATAAAATGTTAAATTATCAAGCTTAATTAAATTACATTTTATTTTTGATGTTGACTGTCACTGCATGCTTCTATAGTACAAAGATTGAATGAAAGCTGCTGTTGTTTTTCAGGTGCAGAATTGCTGCTCAACTGTTCGGTGTTGTTCGGGACGAAGGTGTGTAAACGCTGCTATGTTTACTGGGCGAAAAACGGGAGCAAGCTGAACGGGACGAAGGGATACGAGGAGATGTACAGGTCAGATCTCTTATAAAAAATAAACACATTATTATTTCCTTCATAATACAGTTTGTTCATATCAAAGTTCATATCGGAATGATTCGCCCTCCTGTGAATTTGTTTTTTTTTTCAAACATTTCCCAAATGATGTTGAATAGATTCAGGTTATTATACATTACTAATATTAAAATGGACCATCAAAATAAAGTGTTACCTATAAAAAAAGCTGTACAGCAATAAAAAAATGCCATAGTAAATTATAGTAAATATTGCAATGTAGTATTATACATATGAAATCAGAATTATTCACCCTCCTGTGCGTTTTCTTTTTCAAATATTCCCCAAATGATGTTTACCAGATTCAGGAATTTTTCACAGTATTTCCTATAATATTTTTTCTTCTGGAGAAAGTTTTATTTGTTTTATTTGGGCTAGAATAAAAGCAGTTCTTAATTTGTTTAAAACCATTTTAAGATCAATATTATTAGCCCCCTTAAGCAATATTTGTTTCAGATTGTCTATAGAACAAAACTTGCAGATACAACATTGTACCTTCATCAAAGGTACAAATCTGATCACCTTTATCAGGCTTGCGTTTCCACTGCTAAAGGGTACTCTTTTGGTGGGCCTTGTGTACGGCAGAAAGTTTCAGTCGACGTCATTCTCACTAGAGGAAATGTCTACAGTAAAGCTGTACGGGTCGTTCACAAATCATACGAGGAGCACTTCTCACGAAACAGATGCTTTATTATACGCATAAACACTGGTGTATAAATGTTCATTACTGACTGAACATGATCTGATTATAACTGCAGATCAATGATGCGAAATAGCCTACTGTCTGCGATTATATCAAATAAATAAATAAATGCAGCATATATGAACACATACAGCCCCTTACAGTCTCTGATATGTAAACTACACACAGCAGACATTTAGTCCTTATTTAGGTTCAAAAACAACAGGAGATATAGCCCACAGTCAGTGCAGAGCTCTCATCTGTGTCTGTAATCTCCACCAGCACATGTAGCCTCTGTTAGAGAGTAATTCCGTCATTCAGAGTTCATAATAGTCCAGAAGGTGATGATGATAGTGTTAAACGCAGCCGTTTCTTCATGTTTGCTGAAAAAATAATTTGCTCCTTTGTGTTTTCCAGCTTCTCCTTTGAGTTTGCAGGCGTCAGTCTCGCGTTTGTCTGTTTCTGAAAGGATTGGGTTTCAAAAGCACGTCAATAATCAAGCGCACGTTATTATCATCAGCTCAAGAAGTTTGTTATTTCAAATATAGACGCGCACGAGAGAAAGCGAAACCGCTCGCTCTTCAGACGGGCTCGTAAAAAACTACAATGCACAGGGGAGAATCTGCTCTTCTTCATCTTGGCTTTGTGGCTGTTCATCAAGACGACGATAATGTTTGTTTGATCTCGGGTCGACAATGGTTTGTTATTATATGTTTATATTATTTCGGTGTATTGTCTCTCGGCTGTGTATTAAACATGGCGGGTTCTTTGTTTTCATTCTGGCTTGTTGTGTGAGCAAATGTATCTCTGTAAACCAATAGCGTTCAACTGCGCGTCTAGCTCCGCATTTTGGTCACCCTTTGGTACCCTTGGTACTTTTTGCAAAGTGGTAGGGTACAGTTCGGTATGCTTTTAGACAGTGGAAACGGCCTTAAAAGCGTACCGTACCATACCACTCAGTGGAAACGGAAGTGGTGTTAGTGAGGCCACCAGGGGGCGCTCAACCTGCGGTCTGTGTGAGTCCTAACGCCCCAGTATAGTGAAGGGGACTCTATACTGCTCAGTGAGCGCCTTCTTTCGGATGAGACGTTAAACCGAGGTCCTGACTCTCTGTGGTCGTTAAAAATCCCAGGATGTTCTTGGATAAAAAGTAGGGGTTTAACCCCGGCATCCTGGCCAAATCTGCCCACTGGCCTCTGTCCATCATGGCCTCCTAACCATCCCCATATCATAATTGGCTTCATCACTGTCTCCTCTCCACCAATCAGCTGGTGTGTTGTGTGGTCTGGCGCAATATGGCTGCCATCACATCATCCAGGTAGATGCTACACACTGGTGGTGGATGAGAAAATCCCTCCAATTGTGTGTAAAGTGTTTTGGGTGTCTCGAAAAGCGCTATATAAATGTAAGGAGTTATCATTATTATTGTAAATTAGAGGTTAGTGCTACTGGCCTGTATCTGCTTGGCTGTGATTGGTCTTTTTCAGGCGTAGCGATTGGCGCTATCATTCCATGTTTCCATTCGGCTGGCAGCTTCCCTTTTTCCCAATACTTTATGAAACATTTTTATCAATATCATTAATGATTCCTCTCTGCACTACACCCTGCAGTTTGCTCTCCACCGCAATTTCAACATTTTGTCTTCTTGATCACATATTCTGTAATCATGCTTCTCTCCACATCTCAGACACCTTTATTCCTTCTACAAGCTGCCCCTGCATGTCCATATCTCTGGCATTTGTATCATCTTAATAGGGGAAGTACAAAAGTACAGACCACGTAATCCACATAACCCAGCGTTTGTCCGCTGTGAATCTGTCTTGCAATGTGAAACTGATCTGTAGACTGCAGATCTGTAAGCTTAAATAAACACAACGTTTATATTTCACAGCTACAACAGTCAAAAATCAAAACACAACAGAAGGCTATGGATGAGATGTGTGTGTGTTGCCACAGCCATATCACCCTACAACGCAAGACTGGTTGCTCACTGAAGCTAAGCAGGGCTGAGCCTGGTTAGTACATGGATGGGAGACCACATGGGAAAACTAGGTTGCTGTTGGAAGTGATGTTAGTGAGGCCACCAGGGGGCGCTCAACCTGCGATCTGTGTGAGTCCAAATGCCTCAGTATATTGAAGGGGACACTATACTGTCAGTGAGTGCCGTCTTTCGGTTTAGATGTTAAAGCGAGGTCCTGACTCTCTGTGGTCGTTAAAAATCCCACTTCTTGTAAAGAGTAGGAGTGTAACCCCGATGTCCTGGCCTTCATTGGCCCTTATCGATCATGGCCTCCCAATCATCCCCATCCATTACTGTCTCCTCACTCCACCAGTAGCTTGTGTGTGGTGAAGCACTGGCGTCGTTGTCCTGTGGCTGCCGTTGCATCATCCAAGTGGATGCTGCACACTGGTGGTGGTGTAGAAAGACCTCCCTCATGATTGTAAAGTGACATTACATGTGTAAGAAACTAGTGCTACACACAGGAGCAGTTTGAGGATGAAAAATGATGTCTGAAATGCAGTGGTGGAAAGAGTACTGAATAATTATACTCAAGTAAAAGTATCATTACTTGCCCAAAAATGTAGTGCAATTAGAGTAAAAGTATCTGTAGTAAATATTACTCAAAGTATGAGTAAAGAGTAGACCTTTTAGAAGTACTCAAGAGTAGTGAGTATTACACTGTAGAAAAGTTTATGCGTTTACAGAATGTTACATTTACACATCCCTGCACAAACAACATGTGGTGTATTTAGGATCTTCCTATTTTCGTTCGTTCCTTCCAACCTTCCTTCAATTATTTGTTTGTTCTCTCCTTCCTTCATTCATTCGTTTGTTCCCTTCTTCCTTCGTTTACTCGTTCGTTCGTTCATATTTTTGTTCCCTCCTACATTAGGTCCTTTTGTTCATTCATTTGTTTGTTCGTTTCTTCCTTCCTTCCTTGTTCGGTCCTTCCTTGAATTCTTCCTTCATTCGTTTGGTCCTGTCTTCTTTCCTCCCTTCATTTGTTTGCTCATTCTTTCTTTCATATTTTTGTGCCTTCCTTCATTAGGTCCTTTGTTCATTCGGTCGTTCGTTCGTTCCTTCTTTCCTTCATCCTTCCTTGAATCCCTCCTTCATTTATTTGGTTCTTCGATCTTTCCTTCCATTCCTTGTTCGGTCCTTCCTTTTATTTGGCCCTTCCTTCCATTCTTCGTTCGTTCCATTTAGTGATTGTTTAAGGCTGTTTGGTGATTTCAGTCATCATACAGTCGACATCCATCATTTTCAGTGACCTGCAGTCTATAAACAGTCTCTGGATCATTGCGTGTGCAGATTTTGAACATCTTCTTGGACATTTTTAATGTTTCCCAAAGGTTTGCTGCGTTTATAAAGCGCCCATGTCTTGAGGTTGTTCAGTATGATGTGATTTGCTTTCTATGTGTGATTTAATTGGACAGGAATCACAGGACTGATCTTTCTACTGTAGACAATGACCATAGACAAGACAGAAATACAGTAGTGACTGCAGGATGAAGGACAGTAGTGGAGTAAAAGCACCGATACTGCAGTAAACATGTACTCAAGGGAAAGTAAAAGTCCACATTTATAAAACTACTCAGTAAATTACAACTCCTGAGAAAAACTACTCAATTACAGTAGTGCAGAGTATTTGTAATTAGTTACTTTACACCACTGCTGAAATGTCTGCTGAAGAAGTGACTTGTTGTTTTTTTCCAGTGAGAAAGGCGGCTTCGCTCAGTCTCTCCTGAACATCACTGCAGTGTCAGAGCTGGACCTTCAGTCGGAGTTTCGCTGTGCAGCTATGGACGATTATAAAGTGGTTTATGTATCAGTCACTTTGAAGAGAGAACGTAAGTCCCTCTGATCATGATCATATCCATCCAACCCAGGCTCATTCTGAGAACGTGGTCCTGAGTAAGTTTCTGGAGGCTGCGGAATACGTCCCGTCAGGTACGTCTTTTTGCACTTTTTGTTTTCGCAAATCCACGAGAGGCCGCTGCGGATGCTTTTTGAGATCTCAAATGTCTCTCACGAGTGCCGTTCACGCCTGCTGTTATCGCGTAAACCCAGCAAAGGCCGCTGCCGCTGACTGTTTGGCTGACTGAATGACTGACTGATTATCCGATTGACTAACCCCCCTCCTTTCTACGGTGGCCGGGAAGTGCAAAACAACATTACAAAGTGTGAAACACTTTTACGAAGCTCGAGACAAATGTACATTTTGGAAAACATTTTTACCGATCATAAGTCACAATTACAGAGGAAAAGCGATTTTACCAAGGACGAAACAAGTTTACATTTTAGAAAACAAATTAACAAAATGCAAAACACTTTCCCGAAACACATTTACAATGAGATTCTTTACGGAAAGGGAATGTACAAAACACCGGAAGTGACGCGGCAAAAGGGGTGTTGTTGTCGTCGCTGTTGGCGAGCGCGGTAAATTCGTGTTGTGGAGTAAATGGCGTAAATAAGGTTTACGGTGACCGAACATGGACTGCGGCCGAGGGATGTTTTGTGGCAAACACATGAGCAGCTTGACGCGGTTTTGCTTTACGTGTGGTCGGTATTTGGAGTTGTAAACACCAGATGTACTGCATCAATGTGTTCAATGTGTTAACGAGGGCCACTTATACGCTGTAATCATGGACATGATGTCAAGTCTACTCGGTGTACACATCTGCTTAAGGACTGTGACCGTGTTAACTGGTGTCTCTTTTCAGATGAAAGCTATTAACTTTTGCAGATTGGCAGATTCGTCACTTTTTCACAGCAACAAAATATGCCCATTACAAATAAAGATGCTTATTTCTTGGTGTCAGTGTCATTGTAAACATTATTGATTTTAATATTTGTGTAGCAAAACAGTATATAACCAAAATTAACCTAAAAAATATTTATAATTTACATGTCATCAACGGGATTCTAACTCATGTAGTCAAAAGGTTCAGAACACGTATCAATCAATCTCTCTAACTGAGCTATTCATGACTTCAGATGAAAGAGTCAGTTTTAATCATGTAAATTATAAATATATCGCGTCACTTCCGGTGTTTGGTACATTCCCTTTCCGTGAAGAATCTGTCTTTGTAAATGTATTTTGTGTCTTGTTAATTTGTTTTCTAAAATGTAAATTTGTTTTGTCCTTGGTAAAATCATTTTTTCTCTGTAATTGTGTCTTATGATAAGTAAAAATGTTTTCCAAAATGTAAATTTGTCTCGAGCTTTGTAAAAGTGTTTCACACTTTGTAATGTTGTTTTGCACTTCCTGGCCACCGTACCCTTCCCTAAACCCAACCAAAATTTTATTGATTGACCCACCCACCCACCCACACACTTCACTAAATCCAACCAACAACTTTCAAAAAAGCAATCCAGAATAAAATAAAAGCCCTTGTCTCATTTTTACCACATTTTCAGACTTTACCACATTCTCACCCTGTTATTTACTGGTTTATTTCAATATTTGGATTCTGTTTTTGTCTTACCTGCTTTCTGAAAGCACTCCTCACCCGACTCGAACTCCGTCATCATGGTCAACTCCTCTCTGCGTCTCGAATCCGCCGACGAACACGGCGAGCTAACGAGACAAACTGGTTGCAGTGGGAAAGTTGTCCACATGAGGCGGTCAGCTGGTAAGCGCGAAAAGAAACAGCATCACACCGCCCCGTTGTGTTCGTTAAAAAAATGAAGCGCAGCCATACGTACCTCTGACCACATAATGTGGGGTCTCCAGAAACGTTTGTGGGACTACGTTTTCACAATGAGCCTGGGTTGTATCCATCAGTCTAATTAAAAATGCATCACTTTACAGAGTATTTATGAGTTATTCAGTTTTTAATGCGTATTTAGATTTTCATTCATTCATTCATTTTCTTGTCGGCTTAGTCCCTTTATTAATTTGGGGTCGCCACAGCGGAATGAACCGCCAACTTATCCAGCATTTGTTTTACGCAGCGGATGCCCTTCCAGCCGCAACCCATCTCTGGGAAACATCCATAGATTCTCATTCACACTCATACACTACGGACATTTTAGCTTACCCAATTCACCTGTACCGCATGTCTTTGGACTGTGGGGGAAACCGGAGCACCCGGAGGAAACCAACGCGAACACAGGGAGAACATGCAAACTCCGCATAGAAATGCCAACTGACCCAGCCGAGACCCGAATCAGCGACCTTCTTGCTGTGAGGCGACAGCACTACCTACTGCGCCACTTTGTCGCTGTATTTAGATATCTACACTGAAAAAAAAAAAGATTCATTGGATTTACTAAATATTTTAAGTGGTTGCAAACAAGTGATATTAGAGCCCTTTCCCTTCGACAAACTGATGTATCACTTTTGGCAGAGAGAGTTGGGAGGTCCGGTGAGCTCGCGTTATAGCCTGAGACACTGAAAACAGACGGAGCAGCTTCAGGTCTCAGTCTGTTGGTGCGACGACTAATGTTTCTGACTCAAAGATCATCTTCTCAGTGTAATCTTCCTCTAAAAAATGGTCACTGCATACTGTGGTGTTTTTCAGTTTAACTTTTACATATTTCTATGCATAAGAAGGCTTTAATAATCAACCTAAGGGTGCTTTCACACTAGCACTTTTGGTCCGCACCCGGGTTCGTTTGACGTCATAGTACGGTACGTTTAGCTAGTGGGAACACGTCTTCTGAACTCGGGTGCGCACCCGTGAACCGTACCCGAGTCCGCCTGAAAGAGGTGGTCTGGGGTACGGTTCATGTGAACTCTGGTACGGTTCACTTGTAGTATGAATGCAAACGCCGGAAGTGAACCGTCAACAGTACAGCAAACTATAGTTTTTATAACGTTCATTCGTGTGTGTATGCGCGTGTGCATGTGTGTGTGTGTGTGTGTGTGTGTGTCTGAGTATCACGCGCTTACAAGCGCGACTGAGCCAGAGCTCAGATAATGCTTGTCTCCTCCTAAAACAGCTGGGACATCGCGTGATGTTCTGAACGTGTATAATATGTTTGCGGCAGATAGACGCGAGCCGTTTTCTGTATGTTCTAAACCAAAAAGTTCAGTAAAAGCGAAACAACCGCGATGTGCGGACGTCTTTCCATTCCGGCGCTTTGCTTTTGTGTCCGTCGCCTGGCAACAGACGTACACAAAACATCGGCTTGATGACGCAAGCGTACCGGGGTTCAGAAGGAAAAAAGACAGTGTGAACACAAACCAACCAAGAAGGTGGCAAGGGGGGACAATCGAACTTGGGTACGGTCCAGGCAATTGAACCAAGTGTGAAAGCACCCTAAGAGTGCTAATTATTGTGAAACTGTTTGAAGGGGTTAACTTGCATATTATGTACTCAGCAGTCTGAAGCACTTCTCTATGCTGAAGGACAGCACATGGGTTCATGGAAGATTGCAGAGAAGTTCTGATAAGGACAAAATGTGTGAGCTGTACGTCCTCAGAAACACCTGTTTAGAAGGTCGGCCACCCAAGAGAAGATAAAATATAGTAAACAACTGTGTTATAAAAGAGAGTGTTTCTGAAAGGGGGACAGAGCTGTTGATCTCTCCTGCGCAGTGCATATTGCTTGTGGTTTTCTCCTTGCTTTCAAATAAAACTTTGAAATTTGACCAGAGCGACTCCATCCCATTTGTGAGCACGCTGAGGACCCTTTGAAGTCCGACAATACTCGTGCCTCAGGGCCCATAAGAGGGTTTTTCCATTGTATCGCTGCTAGCCAGTGAAGCAGTGTTGTTCTGCGTTTTAGCAGCAGTTTATGAAAATGCATTAATTTACCCTTAGCTTTAACACTGTAAAAATAATTTTTACATCCAGGAGCATACAGCAGTGCCCCTCTTCTGTCTTTTTATATGCCTTGTGGTATTTGACTTACTGTACCTGTCTATTTAACGGAACCAACCCCGTGACGTCACACGCTGCAGCGTTCCAAGATGGCGGCGCCCTTGCACTAAAATGTATGATAAAACACCCTCATTTCTTCTAAATGGTTATGTTTAATCATGTTTGTTATATATTTTTCATTAAAGTGGAAATTGGTCTACAAAATAAGGTGAACTTGACTGAGTGCTTCATTTCCCCTTAAAACGAATTAAGTTAACCATTACTCAATTGAATTTTTTTGTTTAAATCCAGCCCATATAAATAGTTTGCAACCCCTTACCTTAAAGGTGCAGTAGGTGATCTGCCAAAATGCTAACCGCTTAGCATATTATCTTAGGACAGCAGGGGAGGGACTGTGGTTCAAAGCCACACCTTGCTGAAATCTTGAACGCGCGCACCGTGACATGACAGCAGACAGGCCACTAGTTCATGTCATTAGCGAGTTAAAAATGTAGTTAGTGGTTGGCCGGCGCGTGCAGGAATTACACTTGTTACTAAGCCACACTTGCATGCTATTTCAGAGCGAATATTCAGAGTAGCGGTAAACAGTATAGAGAGGCTGTCACTGTTCAAAAATGAACCAATGTGAATATAAAAGCAAAGCAAGCTAGGTGAAATATCGCTAGTCAATGATGTTTTGTTGTTAAACTAAAAAAAATCTACATTATCGATGCTGTAAAAGGACCTTATGAAACTGAAAATAGACACATCAATCTTTCGCTGGAAGATTTCGGTGGTTGAACCAGGGGCGTTGCTATTGTTGAAAGGAATAAGGGGCCCCAAAGAAGTCCCCCACCCCAACAACAAAATTGCAAATAAAATAAATTAATTAAGATCTATATGTTAGAAATAGGGCGCCATGGTGGCGTAGTGAGTAGCACGTTCGCCTCACAGCAAGAAGGTTGCTGGTTCGATCCCCGGCTAGGCCAGTTGGCATTTCTGTGTGGAGTTTGCATGTTCTCCCCGTGGTTGCGTGGGTTTCCTCCGGGTGCTCCGGTTTCCCCCACAGTCCAAAGACATGCGGTACAGGTGAATTGGGTAAGCTAAATTGTCCATAGTGTATGTGTGTGAATGAGAATGTATGAATGTGTTTCCCAGAGATGGGTTGTGGCTGGAAGGGCATCCGCTGCGTAAAACAAATGCTGTATAAGTTGGCGGTTCATTCCGCTGTGGCGACCCCGGATTAATAAAGGGACTAAGCCGAAAAGAAAATGAATGAATGAATGAATGTTAGAAATATATTTACTTCAAATTTCATATTATCTTTGGACAGCAGGGGAGGGACTGTGGTTCAAAGCCACACCTTGCTGAAATCACGAACATGCGCACCGCGACATGACAGCAGACAGGCCACTAGTTCATGTCATTAGCTTGTTAGAAATGTAGTTAGTGGTTGGCCGGCGCGTGCAGGAATTACACTCGTTATTAAACCACGCTTAGGCTATGTTCACACTGCAGGCAAATGTGTCCCGAAATTTTTTGCCCACATGTGACTTAGGTAAGGACAGTGTGAACAGCCCAAAACGTATGGAATCTGATCTTTTCAGTTCAGACCACGACTGTGACCGTGAATGCGCGCCGGGCATGCAGGTGTGCACGCGCTAATGGCGGGTATGCGTGAACTGAGATGCGCAGAAGCCCAAATCTACATTTGCTGACAGACAGTTTGGGCTATTCATCGGAATTATGGGAGATGTCAGTTCGACAATATTTAATTGGATGAACATTTTTTAGTTTTATGCCTATAGTTGTTGGTTCATTCCAATGTGGCGACCCCTGATAAATAAGGGACTAAGCCGAAGTAAAATTAATAAATGAATATCATTATTAGGCCTGACATGATAAGGAAGTTTTGTTGTGTGATATATTATCTCAGAAATTGATATTATTGTCATTTTGAGATTATTTTATGCCACTGATTATAGAAAGATTATATAACAGCGTAATAATGCAAATGGCTATAAACTCTTTTAACTACTTATTATTCTTAAGGTTCTATTAGGTTAATGTCCACTTATAAACGTTGCCACTGGTGAGGTAGAATGTAAATGTCGTTGTAAAATGGCTTTAATGTTGTTTGTGAATTTAGTTAAGATTATTGTGATATATAGATTATTGTGACAGGCCTACATGTTATACTATTAAACGTGTCTGTAAAATTCACCTTTTCATACTTTTCAACATCAAAAGTTGCTGGGGAAAAGAGCAAAGTCCCATGATGCAATTAAAAAGCATAAAAAGGTTAAAAAACATAAATCACAAAATATGGAAAATAGTGTTTTGGGTTTGTTTGGGCACTAAAATATCAATCCCTATAAAAAAAATGGCATGTGTACAAAAAAATAGGGTGATTTAATATACACTCACTGGCCACTTTATTAGGTACACCTTACTAGTACCGGGTTGGACCCCCTTTTGCCTTCAGAACTGCCTTAACCCTTCGTGGCAGAGATTCAACAAGGTACTGGAAATATTCCTCAGAGATTTTGCTCCATATTGACATGATAGCGTCACACAGTTGCTGCAGATTTGTCGGCTGCACATCCATGATGCGAATCTCCCGTTCCACCACATCCCAAAGGTGCTCTATTGGGTTGAGCTCTGGTGACTGTGGAGGCCATTTGAGTACAGTGAACTCATTGTCATGTTCAAGAAACCAGTTTGAGATGATTCACGCTTTATGACATGGTGTGTTATCCTGCTGGAAGTAGCCACTGTGTACACTGTGGTCATAAAGGGATGGACATGGTCAGCAACAATACTCAGGTAGGCTGTGGTGTTGACGCGATGCTCAATTGGTAAAAATGGGTGCAAAAAAACATTGATACAGTACAAGGCAGGATGGATCCATGCTTTCATGTTGTTAATGACAAATTCTGACCTGACCATCTGAATGATCCAGAAATGGAGACTCATCAGACCAGGTGACGTTTCTCCAATCTTCTACTGTCCAGTGTTGGTGAGCCTGTGTGAATTGTAGCCTCAGTTTCTTGTTCTTAGCTGACAGGAGCAGCACCCGGTGTGGTCTTCTGCTGCTGTAGCCCATCTGCCTCAAGGTTCAACCTGTTGAGCGTTCAGAGATGCTCTTCTGCAGACCTTCGGTCCATTCTCTGTAAACCCTAGAGATGGTTGTGCGTGAAAATCCCAGTAGATCAGCAGTTTCTGAAATACTCAGACCAGCCCGTCTGGCAAACCATGCAACATTCAAAGTCGCCCAAATCCCCTTTCATCTCCATTGTGATGCTCGGTTTGAACTGCAGCAGATCGTCTTAACCATGTCTACATGCCTAAATCCATTGAGCTGCTGCCATGTGATTGGCCGATTAGGAATTTGCAGTGACCGGTGAGTGTATATTTTCAGTGTATTTGGGAAAAAAAAACTGGAATCTTGTGCAATAAAGGAGACACATTCGGGTATATTTTGTGTAATTTACACCTTGAATAGTGAATTACGACAGTAGTCACTTCATTAGTACTTCAATAGTAAATGCTGCTGTTTTATTGTATTTAATTGGAATTTACAGTATTTAGCATTGTAATATTTTGAATGCATGCCTTTTAATATAAATATGTATAAATAAAATAGCCGATTCACAGAAAATCTTTATATGTGTGTTTTTCCAAAATGTTTACAAGCACATATTATCAGAAGTCTTAATCAATATTCTGTGCTGTTTTCTTTTAGCATCGCTGCTCACTGTGATCCTGGTGTTCATCTTCATATTTACCATCTTGCTGCTGTTTGCTGGAACAGTGAGGTGGTTTGCATTGGATCTCGTGCTGCTTGCAAGGAAAATTTTCATCAAATTCTACAAGACAGAGGGTGAGGAATCATATTCGAAGTATATTAGTGTATTCAATATATTAAATTATTTAATAAACGTGTTGAAATAATGCAAAATTTTTATTAATGCATATTTACACACATTTGCATATTTACACACAATAATGCATATTTACAATCAACCCCAGGTTATGAATCATTTTGACTTGAACTGTTTTGACGAATAATAGTTTTTTGATTGTTTGTTTGACAGATGGGAGACTGTATGATGCCTATGTGATTTACCAGAGAAGCAGTTTGGATGAGGAGACGGCTGTGAGTGAGTTTGTAAACGGGGCTCTTCTGCCGGTGCTGGAGAGCAGCTGTGGATATAAACTCTTCATCCGCGGTAGAGACGATCTGCCTGGGGAAGGTACTTTTGCAATGCATCTTGCAGCAAACTGAGGTATCGGATGCGAGTATGACGGTCTTGTCTGGGTTGTCTATTTCCTGTACTATGTGTGAATAGTTCCTGTACAATGGAGGCAGACAGCTTGTGTAAATAGTTGCTGGATCATAAAGAAAATAGCCATTTCCACAGCAATGCTTCATTAACTCTGCTCGTTCTTATTTTTAAAACATATTTATATTTTCTAATATGCTAATCAAATTCTTTTTAGCTTTGTGTGATCGTATAGTGTACGTTTTAACAGTGCGAATATGCAAAACATAAAACACTTTGAATGAATTATAAATGACAAATCGGCGCCACGGTGGCATAGTGGGTAGCACGATCACATCACAGCAAGAAGGTCGCTGATTCGAGCCCCCATTGTTTAATGCCTCATTAACAAATGCAAGGTTATGAATATCACCCCTCACTTTTCTCATTTTCAAATAGATATTAAGAATTAACAAAAAGGCAACTAAAACATTAAATGTATGTGCTTTTTAAAAATGTTTTTATGTAATTTGTATTGATGGTATTAATACTGCAAATTCCTTGTTTTTTTCTTTGTTTTAATTTTTCTTCTTATACTCTGTTTAGTATAATTTGTAATTTATTTTTACTTAATTTATTTAATCATTTATTCGCTTATTTTTTCTTTTTTGGCAGTACTCGCTACTAATATGTTGTTTGGTATTATATCCAGCTCCTGGCTTTTTGTTCATCAGAGCTGTTCTTCACATCTATATTCTTGAGCAAATGTTATTAAAAAAAATGTTTAATGCCATTTTATTAGTACTACTGTTTCTTAATATTCGATATTATTAGCCGCCTTAAAGGGCCACGAAACACCAAAACACATGTGTTTGAGCTGTTGACAGTCATATATGTGTCCCACGCTGCTATAAACACTATTAGGGCACATATAATTGACTAAAAATAGAAAATTGGTTGTTTTTGCGTTATTTCGAGCAAACTCGTTCTTCCAGTTTGAAACGAATTTTTGAGGCTGCGTCACGCCGATGAGATCCATGCATGTGCTCCAGCGAGCACAGTGGACGCCTGTCCCGGCCAGAACACACTGACGTCTCTGCGCGTGCGGCATTAATTCATGAGATAGCCTTTGTTCAAGCCAATCAGCGCGCTCTATTGTGTATGCGGTGCAACTCATTAATATGAGAGCTTCGAAGACTGTGTGTATGCGTTGCAGTGTCCAGACGGCAGAGAGACGCCACGTTGTGCTTCCAAAACAAGTGGAAGGAGACGCAGGTCGCCAGTGTTGTGTTTATGTGCTGCAGTGAAGGTTTAGTCTTCATTTCCGCTATGAGAGCGTAGCTGGACTCCCACGCGCGCGCAGCAGAAATGCGTCTGTAAGAAACTTTATTTTTTCACCCGAGAGCTTTCCGCATCTGGAAATGGTGAAATCTGGATTTGCCGCTCGTCTCCTTTTATAACAGACGCCGCTCTAGTTTATGTGGATTGTTCTAGGCTACAGATTTGATAAGCCATCAGTGCTCTTTGTTTGTTTATTCAGATGGTGAAGTTAGTCCGTAGTTAGTTAGTAGTTCGTAGAGTTCGTAACTCTGTCAGTGTTTACAGACAGACCTTTGTCAAAATGATTAACTGTTACTGAGTTTACAGTACGTTAATATCCGTACAATATTAAATACTAAAAGAGCCGCTGTAAATTCTGCTCTCCGAGTGTAAACACTGCAGTCAAACAATTGCTTTTGTGTAGAATTTTCGTGGCCCTTTAAGCTATATATGTTTTCAATTGTCTGTAGAACAAACCATCATTATACAATGATTTGCCTTCATACCTTAACTTACCTATTTAACCTAATTAACCTAGTTAAGCCTTTAAATGTCGCTTAAGCTGAATACTAGTATCTTGAAGAATGTCTAGTCACATATTATAAGCTGTCATCATGGCGAAGATAAAAGAAATCAGTAATGTCCCATATTACTGATCAATTAATGTCCCATAGACAATAATTACTAAAACTATTATGTTCAGAAATGTGTTGAAAAAATCTTCGTTATATTAAACAGAAAATATACAGGGGGCTCATGTTTCAGGAAGGCTAATAATTCTGAACTGTAATTACACTGAATAACCCATGAAACTTACACTCATCTCTGTCTTTCCAGACTCTGCAAACCTGATCCAAACCCAGATCCAGCTGAGCCGCAGACTCCTCATCATTTTATCAGCAGAAGGAGTTGGAGGTTCATCTGAGGCGTATGACCTGCAGGCGGGTCTCCATCAGGCTCTGGTTCAGGGAGAGACCCAGGTGATCATCATCCAGCTGGGGCTCATGCAGGACTACAGTCACCTTCCTCTGGGACTGCAGCATCTGCTCCGCAAGAGATCCGCTTTACTGTGGAGAGACGGAGAGGTATACCCGAACTCCCGATTCTGGATGAGGGTGAGGTACAGGATGCCTGCGGTGTCTGCATCGATGCGAAGAAGCAGAGCATCAAACGCTGCGGCATTTCAATGGCAGAGTTTGTCTGTTTGATGATGCACTTAAGAGTTTTTGTCTTGTTTCTAGTCCCAATTCTAGAACAAAAATAGTCGTTTAAGTAAAATTGAAGAGATTTTTTCCTTAAAGGGGACCTATTATGCTTCTTTTTACAAGATGTAAAATGTCTTAAGAGTGTGTGTGTGAAGATTCAGTTCAAAATACCTCACAAATAATGTTTTATAACTCTCTGTAACTGCCCCTTTTAGGCTTTGATCCTAATCGTGGCGTTCTGGTGACTGTCGCTTTAAATTTAAATGAGATTGTGATCTTTTTAAAAGAGGGCGGAGCTACAGATGCCTGTATGTCAGTATAGCAGCCGTTTCCAAACAGGACTGAAGCTTTTCTCCCCATAGACTTCCGTTCATACCAAGCGGCAACCTCCCGCTCTCCCTCGGGATGCTAATATGGAAGTAACTGAAACTGCAATTCATTGAAATCCCACTAGTCCTGGCTCCATAATAGAGCAGATTTCTAATGAGCCCACTGTTAAAATGGCCGACTTTACAGCAGAAAAAAAGGTGTTTACAGCCTGGTACAAAGAGTGATTTTGGTTCATATAGCTAATATTGGCCTTCATGACAACTGTTATAACTCATCCGATTCCTTTATATTAAGTTATATTAGGTTTGCATAATTAAGGGCGTGGCCACTTGAGTGACAGCTAGGTCTCGCTGGTCGCCGTCACCTTAGCTGATTCCACCTGATTAGCTGCTGATCTCGGCATATTCATCATATTTTTGTGTTGTTTTATGTGGCTGTACACAGTCACTTGCCTTTTGGAATTATTTCCTACAATTATCAGATGATATGGCGTGCAAGGTGCACTTAATTGTGCTCACAAACCATTCACTGGGTCTCCATTTCCCAGGTGAGTGAAATTATACACTTATATACCATATCTATAAATGTATTTGCTTTAATTAAGCTAATTTATCATTTATAATGTTTTTTAGACCTCTAATGCACTCCAGAATCTGACAGATTGATTAGCTGTAGGCTATAAAACAGTCGTCTGAAGCGTCATACAGTGTTATGCCTGGATTTCATCAATAGCCTTGTGTTTAGTAACACAGACTATATGTGAAGTATCTGGAAGTGATTTGCATTCCCTCCTGTAGAAAAACATCATAAGATCAATGTTTAGTGGCTCAATGTATTATAACAGTGTTTTTAAAAGTCTAAACACTTAATTAATATAGTGTACAGCCAAGCACATGTGATCAGAACACAAACGAGTCGCGGGTAATGAAGTAGAATGCTTTTCTCCCAAACGAAGCAAAATGCTAGCAGCGTCTGTAGCTCCTCTCATGCTCCGCCTCTTTGCCCTTATTTGGAGACCCCCAGCTAGAGCAGTGACGTGCGAACAAAATGGCGATGGTTGGCCACGCCCACTTGAGGCCTCTTTTGCGCTCTTCAGAAACCTATGGGTGACGTCACGGATACTACGTCCATATCTTTTACAGTCTATGGTTCATACGCACGCAAATGCGTCAGACTGGAAACGCAAGCTCGTGCGACAAGTTTCACAGTTCGCTGCGGTTTAAAGTTCAAACTTGGTGAACTCTGACCTGCGAAATTACAACATGTGTCTGCATAAGACCAATCTAAGATCAAAACATGACCTCTACGGACAGAAATGTATTATATGGACCAAATCGCTTGCTTTTTAAACGTCTAATTATCTTGTTTAATCACTTACTAATAATTTTCTTTAATTAAAACAAATGGTTTCCGTCATGTCAATAGCTATGTTTCCATCCACCTATGTGCTTTATGGAATATTGCATTAAAAAAACAAAATGTGCCAAATGAGCCACTATGTACTGAATACACTCCAGCATGCACATCAGTAAAGTCATGTGATTTAGTTTGAACTGATTATGTGAGGGTAAAAATGAGAGTGATGGGATGCTTAATGGACATTGCAGCATTTCCAGCACATAGTAAAACTGAAATGTTGTTTTGCTGATTGTAAAACCTCTCAGCCGTTAGTCTCTCATCACAGTGCTTCAGGCTGTGCAATATGGACAAAATAATCCTATTGCGATTATTTGAACAAATATGCATTGTGTGTGACTCCCATGAGCTTGGAGGACTGCATCCACACATCTCCGCAATGACTCCAGTAACGCATTAATAAAGTCATCTGGAATGGCAAAGAAAGTGTTCTTGCAGGACTCCCAGAGTTCATCAAGATCCTGTGGATTCATCTTCAACGCCTCTTCCTTCATCTTACCCCTGACATGCTCAATAATGTTCATGTCTGGTGACTGGGCTGGCCAATCCTGCAGCAGCTTGACCTTCTCTGCTTTCAGGAGCTTTGATGTGGAGGCTGGAGTATGAGTAGGAGCGCTATCCTGCTGGAGAATTTGCCCTCTCCTGTGGTTTGTAATGTAATGGGCAGCACAAATGTCTTGATACCTCAGGCTGTTGATGTTGCTGTACACTCTGCAGATCTCTCGCACGCCCCCATACTGAATGTATCCCCAAACCATGATTTCTCCATAACCAAACTAGACTGTTTTCTGTGAGAATCTTGGCTCCATGCAGGTTCCAGTAGGTCTTCTGCAGTATTTGTGATGGTTGGGATGCAGCTCAACAGATATTCATTCATTCATTTTCTTTTCGGCTTAGTCCCTTTATTAATCCGGGGTCGCCACAGCGGAATGAACCGCCAACTTATCCAGCATTTGTTTTACGCAGCGGATGCCCTTCCAGCCACAACCCATCTCTGGGAAACACGTCCATACATTCCCATTCACACACATACACTAGGGACAATTTAGCTTACCCAATTCACCTGTACCGCATGTCTTTGGACTGTGGGGGAAACCGGAGCACCCGGAGGAAACCCACGCAACCACGGGGAGAACATGCAAACTCCACACAGAAATGCCAACTGGCCCAGCCGGGGATCGAACCAGCAACCTTCTTGCTGTGAGGCGAACGTGCTAACCACTAGGCCACCGTGGCGCCCCTCAACAGATATGTCATAACAAAAATCTATCTTCTGCCTTTCCAAATGATCTACTAGAAGTCAAGTTATTATTTGTTGCTCTTACAATTGAGTTCGAAGACAAGACTTTGTCAGGTATTCAACTTCAGTTCTTGTTACAAATTGTCATATTTAAATTAAAGTTAATTAATAAATAGATTCAATTTTTGAAACACCTAATATTTTCAGTGCATTTTCAGAAAAAAAAAATATTATGAATACATTTTTTTAAATCTAAGTAAGAATATAAACGGCACTTAGAAGTATTTTAAATGTGTGCTTTGTTCTGTTTGAATGCTACCATTATTTAAGTTAATTTCAGCATAAACATGTATAATTATTTAACATGCTTTTAGCATTAGCGATTTTATATTAGCAATTTTAACAGACTTTCACCCCAACCGTTTGTCATCATTTGCTCACCTCCACGGCCGTTCATGAAGTATAACTTCAAGTAAAACCAGTATAACTTGAAAACAATAACAGAAATGTCATGTTGTGGTAAAATAAATATGCCTTTAAGACGGAGCGCGTAACTTAAACCTGACCTTGCGTCGTTTCCTTGACGACTACATCAGTCACGCCCAAAACTGCGCCTTAGGCATTCATTCAGCAGCGCTCTCGATGATGAACTCCAAACAAGATAAAACTTCTTATCTTCATTTGCACATGCAGCGATGTAAGTCTTTCTTACTTTTATTGACGGTATATTTATAGCTTGTACTTCATTCGTACTCCAATTCACACGTCTTTCTGTATTCGCCTCAGAGTTGGACCACTAAAGAAAACAGGTGAGGAAAAATAAGGCTACATAAAAAATCTGCCGTATAAAATTTGGCATATCTTGTTTACTAAATGTCTCATTCGTCAAAGGTATTATATAAGGGTTTCTAATGTGAAACATCTATGACGTGTTTCCTCGTAAAGTGTCAATATACACGCACCGGCCACTTTATTAGATACACCTTACTAGTACAGTAGTTGGATCCCCTTTTGCTTTTCAGAACTGGCTTAATCCTTCATGGCATAGATTCAACAAGGTACTGGAAATATTCCTCAGAGATTTTGGTCCATATTGACATGATAGCATCACGCAGTTGCTGCAGATTTGTCGGCTGCACATCCATGATGTGAATCTCCCGTTCCACCACATCCCAAAGGTGCTCTATCGGATTGAGGTCTGGTGACTGTGGAGGCCATTTGAGTATAGTGAACTCATTGTCATGTTCAAGAAACCAGTCTGAGATGATTCACGTTTTATGATAGAAGATGGGTACGCTGTGGTCATAAAGAGGTGGACATGGTCAGCAACAATACTTAGGTAGGCTGTGGTGTTGACACGATGCTCAATTGGTACTAATGGCCCAAAGTGTACCAAGAAAATATCCCCCACACCATTACACCACCACCACCA
The DNA here is from genome assembly GCA_903798035.1 of Danio albolineatus. Lineage (NCBI taxonomy): Eukaryota > Metazoa > Chordata > Actinopteri > Cypriniformes > Danionidae > Danio > Danio albolineatus. Next base: position 7,129 of record CAIGQQ010032739.1, on the reverse strand, counting down.
GCCTGAACCATTGATACAAGAAAGGATGGATCCATGCTTTTGTGTTGTTTATGCCAAATTCTGACCCGACCATCCGAATGTTGCACCAGAAATGGAGACTCATCAGACCAACTCGTTTCTCCAATCTTCTACTGTCCAGTGTTGGTGAGCCTGTGTGAATTGTAGCCTCAGTTTCCTGTTCTTAGCTGACAGGAGCAGCACCTGGTGTGGTCTTCTGCTGCTGTAGCCCATCCGCCTCAAGGTTGGCCGTGTTGTGCGTTCAGAGATGCTCCTTCTGCAGACCTCGGCTGTAACGAGTGGTTGTTTGAGTTACTGTTGCCTTTCTATCAGTTGGAACCAGTCAGACCATTCTCCTCTGACATCAACAAGGCATTTGCTCCCACAGAACTGCCACTGGATATTTCCTCTTATTCAGACTATTCTCTGTAAACCCTAGAGATGGTTGTGTGTGAAAATCCCAGTAGATCGGCAGTTTCTGAAATACTCAGACCAGCCCGTCTGGCACCAACAAGCGGTGCCAGATCGTCTTGACCATGTCTACATGCCCAAATGCATTAGGTTGCTGCCATGTGATTGGCTGAGTACATATTTGCGTTAACGAGCAGCGTTGGAAAGGTATACCTAATAAAGTGGCCAGTGAGTATATGTTTATATACCCTAAATGTTTGCACCTTGACATACTTTTTGTTTTTCCAGATTTTATCAGTTTATGAAAATGTTACATGTCTATTTTAGTGTGAATATTACATGATAAAATTATTAAATCATATATTTTTTTAAAATTGATGATAAATAAGGTTTTGCAAGTTATGGTTATATCGTAATACATATAATTTTCGCAACACTTAACAGCAGTATTGCATATTTTCCCAGAATCATGCAGCCTAAGTTTCCTTGTTGTGAATTGCTTTGTTTTGTACCTTTGGGCTGTCTTTGGATTATTGATTGTTTGCTCTCTGCCCTGGCCTGTGTCTTGGATTTCTCTTTATGGATTTAACTATCTCTAATAACAGATACAGCTTAAATTCTGCTCAGAAAATAGCCCCAACTGAACCTGGAATATACTGGATGAATAGTACTACTTGTAATCACTAGCATTAAACATTAGCGGTCTATTGCGTGTGAGTCATGCTTTTCTCAATGATGATGAAATCTGATCATGTGTAATCTTCTCAGGCACTCTGTAACGCTTAGTGATCATTACTGTGGCAACTTTTGTTGACTGGTATACTTCTGCATAGTGCTTAACTGCCAATATATTTCAGTTTTGCTATTTTCTTCTCCTTTCTTTAGTATGTAACCTGTGATAAACCGGATTATGAAGATATAAAATACGAAACGGTGACCAGACACAGTCTCAAGAGAGAAACAAACAACTGATAAAGGTAACTGGAACTGAAAACATTTTAGACATGTAAGTGGCTAAAGTAAGTTAATGTTCTGTAAAATTTATTTATTTATTTGTTTGTTTGTTTGTTTGTTTGTTTTTATCACTTGTTTAAAAAGCCATTGCCTGTGTTGATCATATTTTATTTATGTTACAGTTCTCCCTATTAATAAACCATTACCTATGACTTTTAGCTCAAGAAATTCCTTAGTTTGTTGCTTATTAATTGTTATTAAGGTAGAAGTTGGGTTTAGGTATTGGTGTAGGATTAATGATGCATAATAAGATCATACAGAGTATGTTTAGAAGTACTAATAAACATCCAGTATCTTAATAATAAGCAACTACACTGTAAAAAATCCTGGTTGCCTTAGATTTTTAAGCTGAATTATATTGGCGTTATGAGTGGCTTGAACTTCTATTTTGTTAAACTGACTTAAATAGCTTGAGTAACTCATAAAATTAAGTTAGAACATGATTAACTTAGTTTTTAACAAGTTACAGTGACCTAAAAACATACGCTGTCAGGACTAATTGATAATATAATTTTTACTGTGTAGTCATTAGTGAGAATTAGCAATTAACTATAGGGTTACTGTTTTTTTATTATCTTTTTATTACTTTTATATTAAATGAAGACACAAGGTATTTGTTTTATCGACATTAACCATTGCTTTTTCAGTTTAAAGCATTTGCACAAAATGTTTGGAAGCAAGAGGAACCTTGTTTTACTACGGAAATTGTATTATGTCGTGATCATAACTTAATTATCTAGTGATCTCGACATAGCAACTCATTTTCTCGACATAACAAAAAGTTGTTTTCTCGTGATATTGACATAACAAAAAGTTATGTCGTGATCACAACTTATTTTTTGTTTTTATTTATTTATGTTTTTATTATTATTATTATTATTATTATTATTATTAACAATAATAATAATAATAATAATAATAATATCTGGCCAATGTCTGGCCAGGGAGAGAATAGCCTAGCTGCAGGCGTGCATTTTTGCAACATGTTAAATTGCCCGTGATTAATGTACATTCATGATTATATTCATGTATATGATTATATACCATTATTTACAATAAAATTCCCTCAACTGTTACCATTTTAAAGCAACTCTTTACGGCGCGAAATAAGTTGCTGCATGTATGAGTTAAATGATGAAGAATGATGAAGATCCTGCTTTTGCTTTAATCCTTTCCGCAAGTTATTTACAATTACTTTAAAATTGCGCCATATAGAGTTGCTTTAAAATGGTAACAGTTGAGGGAATATTATTGTAAATAATGATATATAGAGTCATACATTTATATAATCATGAATGTACATTAATCATGCGCACGAGCATTGGCGCTCATATTATCGCTGTTCTGAACGCCTTTAACTTGTTGCAAGAATGCGCCTCTTAGGACTTCCGTACTATTCTCTCCCTGGCCAGACATTGGCCAGATATTAATAATAATAATAATAAATACATAAATAAATAAAAACAAAAAATAAGTCGTGATCACGAGAAAACAAATTTTTGTTATGTCGAGATCACGAGAAAATTAAGTTGTGATCACGACATAACAAGAGAGATAAAATATTTTAATGCATGGCCTCTTAGGACTTCCTTATTTGACTGTATTTGGCTGTGTACAAATAAAAATTTATGTTGGGAAGAGGTAAGAGTCATACCGTAAGTGAAAAGATCTTTTCAGAACAAATCTTCCTGGACCCAAAGCATTTTTTTTTTTAAACTCAAATTATAGTAGAAGCGAACAAGTATTTATAGACTTCAGCTTGCTTTATGCAAAAATATATGTACTGTGAAAATTGCAGGGTTCCACACATTTCGTTCATGTTGTCCCAACACAAATCAATTAGGTTAACTTAAAGAGCCCCTATTATGGGTTTTTGAAAATGATCTTCATGCAGTGTGTAACACAGCTCTAAGTGAAGTGAAATGTCCAGCTGAGGCTTAAATCTGAAAGTGCACAGTGTTTAAAACTATTGATTCATCTATAAAAGAGTCGACTCATAGTTCCTCAAACGAGTCGCCGTGCTAACGAGTCTTTAGCTGTTTCGGCATGACGTGAACACGAAACATAAGCCCCGCCCATTTGTGCGCACGCAGCCCCGGGAGATTCGAAACCCCCAACCCCGCCCACAAGCAACAGCAGCAGCAGCAGCGAGCAAAAGTTGCCAGATTGGGCGGTTTTAATTTAGATTGTGCAGGTAAAAACCTTTTAGATAGGGTTTGGATTGGAGTCAGTCAGTTACATCTGGCAACACAGAGAAGAGCACTGTGCTCGGCTGGATATTATAGGAAGTGTGCAAATGAACCATTCGTCGATCGTTTGTTAAATGAAGGATCAGCAAAGACTTGCTGTATGCAGGGGCGGACTAGCCATAGGGAACAGCGGGACATTTCCCTGGCCTGCTATCCAACAAGTGTAAGTAAGTGTGATTAAAACGGTGCCTCATTGTTTTCTCTAGCTTGTAAATTATGCATTTAACTGTGTTTTGTAACTTGTAACCGCTTGTAGTGTGTCTGGTTAACTTGTATTCTCATATCGCGTCTAAAAGCACGTTGTAAACGCGACGCGTGCCGCTTTGTTTACAGATTAAAATGTGTTTGTGAGCTCGTGTTCCTCTGCTGTTTGTCATTGCTATGGCTACATCAGCTCTCCTACACACATGCGGCGGTCCTGTTTTTATAATGGTTCAGCTTGTGCTGCTGTGGGCATTAATACTGAATGTGTGTCGCTGTTTTTACTTATAGTTAAGAATAGAGCAATGTGCTGGGAGACCGGGGGGTTAGTTTCGGGGTGAGGTGTCTGAAATACGGGCGACTCCCGGGAAAAACGAGTGTTAGCAGATATGCTCACGCACACACTATGACTACTTCAATATTGATAAGCCGTGGTGGGCATTCTCTCGCACTGAATGATGTCGCCTACTCACAACAGACTGGGTCATCTGTCCAATCAGCGCAGTTTAGCATTGCGCTACGGAGGGGTTTTGGATCAAATGAATCACTGAACGATTCATATAGGAGTCGCTGGGATAATGAGGTAAAAATAAATGCAAGTTATAAGACAATGAAAATGTTTTTTGATAATGCATGCGTATTAGCCTGCTGTTGGAGACCCCCAAAACCAAAATATGACCATTTTAACGTATAATATGGGCTCTTTAACACTTTTAACAAATATATGTAGATTGAACATAAAAAAATTAAGTTGTCCCAAGGAAATCTCAAGAATTATGTTGTTTCAAATCATTTTAAATAAGTAGTTTGAACAAGTAAAAAATATATATATATGAGCAATTCCATGCAAATGTCAACCTTGCCATGAAAAAATTAAGTTGTCATCATAAATAGCGAAACCTTTCTAATCTTTTTTTGGTCTATCCTTGTATTTTACAGTGCTGTACAAATACTCAAAAATGTCTCGGTCAATGTTTTCAAACAATTATATTTGATTTTGGAAAATCTCACAAGTGGAAATTTCACATCCGTCACATCCAGAACAGAAAAGTGTCAAATCCATAACGAAGCTTTTTCTTTATAAATGCAAAAACGTAAATTAAATAAAACCAAACATTTCTGTTCTATAGAGGGCAGACACTTATTCTTGTGATTATCATTATTTCTTTTGGATTGTGCAGTTTAATCCACAAAATTTCTACAAAGTATGTTGTATACTGTAAACTCACAGACTTTTTCCGTCACATCCATAACGCATGTTTATTTTCCTCATTTAAAGTATAAAAATTGTTTTCAGATTGATATTTTTCTGATCCCATAATTCTGTGTATATTTGTTTTGGAAAATGTAAACAGATGATTCAATATAATGTTAACATATACCTTATCTGTGCAATTATGTTTTGAGTTTTTACTGCAAATGTCACATCCATAACGCTGGAATTGCTCATATTTTTGAGTGTGTGTAGCTTTGCAAGAGACAAAGACACAAAGATGAAAATACTCAATGGATAAGACATGTTGTCAAGCCTGCCATTAGAAAAGGTAACTTACAGTTGAAGTCAGAATTATTATTAGCCCCCCTGTTTATTTTTCTGCCCAATTTCTCTTTAACGGAGAGAAGATTGTTTCCAACAAATTTCTAAACATAATAGTTTTAATAACTCATTTCTAATCACTGATTTATTTGATCTTTTCCATGATGACTGCATATAATATTTGACTAGATATTATTCAAGACACTTTTATACAGCTTAAAGTGACATTTAAAGGCTTAATTAGGCAAGTTATTATATAACAATGGTTTGTTCTGTAGACTATTGAAAAAGAAAATAGCTTAAAGAGGCTAATATTATGGACCTTAAAGTGGTTCATAAAAAATTTAAAACTGCTTTTGTTCTAGCCGAAATAAAACAAATAATACTTTCTCCTGAAGAAAAAATGTTATAGGAAATACTGTGAAAGTTTCCTTTATTTGGTAATCATCATTTGAAAGATATTGAAAAATGAATAAAAAACAATTCAAAGGGGGGCTGATAAATCTGACTTCAACTGTACACTGTAATAAAAATCCATAATTTTACGGTTTATTTTTTATTTTACGGTAAAAAAAGGTAAAGTAACGGCTGTTAAATTACAGAAATATACCGTAAAATAATGGATATTAAATTACAGAAAATTCCTTAAAATCAAATTTCTGGTAAATTTCTGTAATTTAATATCCGTTATTTTATGGTATTTTCCACGGAAGTCCTAAGAGGCCATGCATTAAAATATTTTTTCTCTCTTGTTATGTCGTCATTACAACTTAATTTTCTCGTGATCTCGATGTAACAAAAAGTTCTGCTTATTCTGACTTCCGTAAGCAAACGCCTACGAAACATCATGGACGAGCGCATTGGCTGAGATAGTTCTTTGCCTTTCAGTGATTGACAATTTCTATATCAGTGTCCGACACTTGAGAAGGAGGCTTTCGGCTCTCCGCCTTTATCGGGGAAGATATAGCGACCCTGAGAGTATCGTCAGTTTCATTGCCAGTCAGCTTGAAGGACCGGGACGTCTGCACAGTTACAGAATGATGCTAGAAATGTGCCGTTTAAATGGTTTGCGGCAGCCCAGAGTATAAGCAGAATAAGCAGAACTTTTTGTTATGTCGAGATCACGATAAAAGGAGTTGTTATGTCGAGATCACGAGATAATTAAGTCGTGATCATGACATAACAAGAGAGAAAAAATATTTTAATGCATGGCCTCTTAGGACTTCCGTAGAAATATACCGTAAAATAACGGATATTAAATTACAGAAATTTACCAGAAATTTGATTTTAAGGAATTTTCTCTAATTTAATATCCATTATTTTATGGTATATTTCTGTAATTTAAAGGCCGTTACTTTACATTTTTTTACCGTGAAATAAAAAATAAACCGTAAAATTCTGTAATATTTCTGTAATTTAACGGCCGTTATTTTATGTTTTTTTTTACGGCACCCCAGCTGCCGGAAATAAACCGTAAAATTACGGATTTTTTTTACAGTGTGCATATTAAAAGCTAAACAGCATGTATTTGAAAACATTTGGAGTCCTTTCAACAGTCATATCAAAGATATGGAATTAACAGATTAATAGATTACCATTTACCAAAAAATTTATGTAAAGTGTTGTATTTTAATGTGTACAAAATGAAAATGAAAATAAAAAATATGATGCCAAAAAAAAAAGCATGCACATGTTCTTTGTATGCTCATATTACAACATG
>CAIGQQ010032738.1:0-28288 GCA_903798035.1 Danio albolineatus | reverse complement strand
TTTGCCTAATTACCCTAACTTGCCTAATTAACCTAATTAAGCCTTTACATGTCACTTTAAGTTGAATGCTAGTATCTTGAAAAATATCTAGTTGAGAATTATGTACTAGGGGCGCCACGGTGGCGTAGTGGTTAGCACCTTCGCCTCACAGCAAGAAGGTCGCTGGTTCGAGCCCCGGCTGGGTCAGTTGGCATTTCTTTGTGGAGTTTGCATGTTCTCCTCGTGGTTGCGTGGGTTTCCTCCGGGTGCTCCGGTTTCCCCCACAAGTCCAAAGACATGTGGTATACGTGAATTGGGTAGGCTAAATTGTCCGTATAGTGTATGAGTGTGAATGTGTGTGTGTGGATGTTTCCCAGGGATGGGTTGCGGCTGGAAGGGCATCCGCTGCGTAAAAATATGCTGGATAAGTTGGCGGTTGATTCCGCTGTGGCGACCCCAGAATAATAAAGGGACTAAGCCGACAAGAAAATGAATGAATGAATATATATATATATATATATAATTCTGAGCCAAAAATAATGTTATTTTATTTTATTATTCTGAGCCAAAAAAAGATTTTAGATCTACAAAATGTTGATGATTTATTTCAAATCTGTTTCCATGCAGTGTTTCCATGCAGTGCATAGTTCTAGTATGCATCTCAGTTTATATATAATTATATAAAGCTATTTTTTCATTTTTTCTTTATATGTATCGTACTCTCAATTAAATGTTGAGTCACTTCAGATAAATGAGGATTAAACCTTTTTTTGTAAACATTTTACCTCATTATATACTTTGAAGTTTTGTTGAATTTCTATAATTACATATTTTTTGGGGATTTTTTTTTCTCTATTTCTTTTTGAGTCATGATAATGCCTGTGTTAGCAATCCGAATTCAATATAATTTATTTCATTTTTCTTGACATGTATGTGTGTACTGAGGGTAAAATTGAGTTAAAACTTTTGTCAAAAATGAAAAAACCTAACGGCTGGGTAAGTAATTTATTTTATTTTATCAGCGTAGTCCCTTTATTCATCTGGAATGAACTGCCATCTTATCCAGCATTTGTTTTACATAGCAAATGCCCTGCCTTTCAGGTGCAACCCAGTACTGGAAAACACCCATAAACACTCATTCACACAGATGCACTACGGCCAATTTAGTTTATTCAATTCACCTATAGCGCATGTGTTTGGACTGTGGGAGAAACAGAAGCACCCGGAGGAAACCTACGCGAACACAAGGAGAACCTGCAACCTCCACACAGAAATGGCTCCTGGCTCAGGCAGAAGCAATAGCGTTAACCACTGAGCCACCACGTCACCCTTTACTTTATTCATTTTATTTTTAATTTTATTTTATTTTCACTAAACAGATGTCATAATATAGATATGTTGTTGACATTCTGTAAATATGTGTTTCTTTTGGAGTATTTCTTTGTATAAATTACACAATAACATGTTGTTTACTTTCAACAATTAAAAAAAATGTATAGCTTAACAATGATTCACATCACAAATCTGAAAAACATGTTATAAAAACAAGGGTTATTTGAGTAGATGTTTCACAACCAGCAAACACTAAACTTAAAGAGCTCCTTTAGAAACATTTAAAAATAGGAATACAATTTTAAAACCTACTCTTCTGAGTTGCGGTTGGACCCGAGTCTTGTGGTCTTAGATGAATTTTTTAAGCATTTATTGACCCATCCTTTTCGGGCAGTAAAGCCAGTGTGCAGAATGAGTCTGGGATAACAGGGTGTGCATATTAAAAACTTTTATACTGGCCTCAGAAGCACCTGTGATCTCTCTGTACTAAGTGCTGGGCTGCGAGGTCGTAAATCACGAGCTGTGAGAGGAATATCTCATCGGCTGCCAGCGCTGGGCCGCCTGTGCTGGGATTAAGGAATCAAAAGGCCACGTATAGACTAATGCCACACAGGCCCCTGAGAAATCGGAGACAAAACGGTTCAACGCCACAGACCCTGCACCCCGCACTCTGTCATCCCGCAGGGGGTCTATACGGCATCTACATATACATGGATTACAGAAATGTTAAGAGATGTAAAAAGATAAATATTGTATTAGCAACTTTATTTCATCATAACAATGAAATTTATATATTAAAAATAAATTATATAGAGAGTTGAAGGCCAAATGATTAGACTCCTGTGAATTTTGTATTATTTTTAAAATATTTCCCAAGTGATGTTTAACAGAGCATTTTCAGCATTTTCTTTGATATTTATTTCTTCTGTAGAAAGTGTTATTTTTATTAGTTTGGTTGGAATAAAAGCAGTTTTTTTTTGTACCAATTTTATTGTCAATCTTAGCCCTCTTTTAAGAAATATATGTTTAGATTGCCTACAAAACAAACTACTTCTATCAATAACTTGCCTAATGAACATAGTTAAATATTTTAATTACAATTTAAGCTGATAACTAGTATCAAGCAAATTAACTGGTGAAATATTATGCACTGTCATCATGGCAAAGAGACACAGAATCCAGAAGTACAGAAAACAGAAAAGTACAGAAAACTCCCATAATCACTTATTCAACATTTTTTAATCTTATTATACATATACTTATTTGTTTTACATTTTTTAATAATAATATTTTTTTTCCCTAATTCTAATTACCTTTAAGAAAATGCTTGTTTCCTTTGTTTTCCTTTCAGTGTTTTAATATACAGTACATGTTTCTTTATCTAATAATCATCCATCACAATGAGTAAAGCCAAAGATTAATATTCTGATGTGCAGCAAAGGACAGCAGAGTTTCACAAAATAGCAAGAGGCTGTTAGAATATAGCTAAAAGCTTTGAAAATTCTCATTTCCACCATCAATGCAGCAATTATGAAGTTTTAATCAAATAGAGATGATAGTAATCAGTTTGAGTCTTGAGGTCAGAAAAAAAAGTTCTGTTCAAACAAACAAACAAACAAACAAAAAACACATTCCTATTTAGATAAGATTCCAGCCTTTCAAGTTGGACAAAATAAAGGATCTAGAATAAAGGATTTTACAGAGATGCCAAAACTGTTGCGTGCAACCACAAACCTTTCAGAGAAGAGTATACTTATGAACCTTTTTATAAATCTAAATGGCCCTTTTCCACTCTACAGAACTTTTTTTTTATTATATTGTTGGAGTGAATTGTTTCCATATAAGTAAGTCAAGGACATTTGTTTCATATTTAGTTTTTTGAGGGGCCTGTTTGCTAAGATAAATTGCTAAGATAAATGGCATCATTGGTTCTATCAAACGTCAAACCTTACTGTATATGCTAGAAAGCTAGTAGTGGGCCCATGGTGGGATTTTCCATTAGAACAACAATTCAGATCAACACACAAAAATGTGTCACAGAGCAAAAATGAGAAGTTCTGCCATGGCCACCCAGTCCCCTGAGTGGAAAGCAAACAACCATGGAGCTCTTAGGACTCCAAGGAAAAATATTTTGGCCATAAACTATGTGGATTGTTTTTGTTGTTAATTGTTTTATTATTATTATTATTATTATTATTATTACAAAATTGAAGCAAAAGACTGCATGAGAGCTGTTGGGAAAGGAAAACTGCATTTTTTTTAAATAAATGGATAGCAACAATTTTGTCCGGCAAGTATGCCCTAAAACAATTTCCCAATTAATTGTTTTATTTTGATAAAAGGATACATTTTATATAGGCCTACATATAGGTAATTGGTTAAGTCATTTTGTCATTGAAATGTTAAAAACAATCCTGCTTAAAGTAAGAATAAATTGAAAGATTGGACAATATGTGACAATAGTATATGAAGACTGGTAACCTGCTTTAATCTTCTTTAAGGTCAATCGGGTAGAACCAGTCTTTAGGGGGGTTTATTAAAAAGGATAAAGCTCGACACATGGGGCTAATGCTTTTCCTGTGGGAATGCTCACATATCCTTCTGACTCTCCACCCTCTCCTTACACCAATATTTGCCAATAGAGTTAATTATGACATTATGGTTCATGTTCACGTGTGCTAATAATAATATGTATGGAAACTATATGGAATTATTTTCCAGCCCCAAGGGAATGTTCCAGAAATGATCGTTCATACAGCATCCTGAACAGCAGGAAGGAATACGTTGCAACTCGCCGTCCAAATAGATAAAAAAAGGCGTTTATTACCTTCTAAGTGGAGCACTTCAGTCTGTCATATCTCAAGTGACGAACACTTAAAACAAGGAAAGCACGAGATAAGCTTCAGGTTGTTGAATGGTTACTTCCTCTCGACCCCTTGGAGGACGGACGGATCCATCAACAGATGCCCTCGGGTGGAGGATAACAAATTTGTTCTTTTATGAAGCTTGCATAACACCGCAGGGGCGCTCATAGGAAGGCCGCATGAGGCCGGATATCGCATTCTGCTCGGTTCAAACGACATTCCCATGGTTTCCAGGAGTGTAAACGCCAGGAGCGAGTGACTTCCATTGGAAATATGAGACGTGCTTCGGCACGAACTATCAGCGCACTTGTTACATACGCTGGCTGTACGAATCTTCTATAAATCGCTCTCTGGTTCAATGCATGTGGAATGTTACGATATATACGTGGGCGAAAATGATTATGCAAATTATAATGTTAATTACTTAGTTGCCGCTTTATTTTAAAGAACGCCAAACCCAATAAAATGATTGATTTAATATGCATTTATGTAGTAGCATATAACATTTGCGCTTAAATGTAAATTTTAAAGGCAACTAATTAAATGTTTAACCTTAATGAGCACCTTATATTCAGTAAGAAACTACCAAACGTTTCTCAAAATGAGGGAAAATTTGTTGGGGCCCTTCAGTGCTCATCAAGCAGTGTGATCAGGCACCGCACGTCTGGCTTGTCGGCGCTTATTAGTGTGTTTCAATGGCAGAGGCCCCTAGAGGGCATTATTGGTGCACTCACGTGAAAGTCAGCCGAGATTCTTAAGAATTCATTTTAACACCTCATAGGCTACATTGCTTGTAAACAGGCAGTCTTCATTTGTACCACAGTGGAAGTGTTTATAGCCTACTATTTGAAAAGGTATCAGTGTATCTTTGCAGAGTTTTAAAGTTCTAATTCAATATATATTTTAAAGAACTATTTGAATTCAGTCAAAGTTGAAATATAAAATATTATTTATTTATTTCTTTATTTTATGTCTGTTATTATCATAGGCCTATGGCTTCTAATTTGACTTCTTGTTGCTTTCTTATGCTTTGTATTTTTATTTCCAGTAAAGAATTGGATCAAATGAAAATTATCAAAATATGTTTGAAAATTAATTAACAAGAATGAAATAAGCTGACATCATTATATTGCAAGCTAATCGCATTCCCTTACTCAATTCTCCCATCAATGCTTACAATATTTTGATTTATTTGTTTGTTTGTGAAAATTATCAAGCTGATTATGAATGTTTATCTCACTCCAAGATTAAATAACAAAAAAGGAGATCAAATAAATAAATCGAAATATGGTAAAATATAATAATTAATAAAAACCTCTCTAGTATAGCCTATGTAAATTATATTTAAATAACACCAATCCCTTTTCAAAACTCTTTATTTATTTCTTTCCTTCTTTCTTTCTTTCGTTTATTGTAAATAATCAAGCTGTTATCAAATTAATAATGATTTTGTGTTGTCAAATGATTCTTAAAGATGCAACGGAAGAACAATTAAAAGAACAGTTCATTCTTTGGAATGTAATTAGCCTATTTATAGTTTGAAAATTAAGTTTGTCCAAGTTTGTTAAAGTTATGTTTACAATGTGTTAGCATATTTTAAAAAACATTATAGTATGCTAAAACTTTTGTAGAATTATTTTAATCACAGATGTTGACAGTGGGACAAAAAAATTGAGTCGTGACTGAAGTTTTTTTTTTTTTGTGACTGAAGTACGGCCTGGTTGGGGTGCTGTAGTTTCATGTTGGACGGTAACCAGAGCAACAGGACTCTGTTCCGCCCCTTTTTTCACTTTCTCTGAATGAAATCTCTTCAGCGCGCGTGAAGATATGGTACTGTATGTAAACACGTGACACTATCAGCGTTCAACATGATTCAGAAAACACGCTTCCACTTTTTGTTTTGAGGTTCGGACTGTTTGCGTCTGTTCCACAAGGACAACAAACATGTCAGAAGAGGAAGAAACGGCGTTTTCTGACGACCCCAGGGTGCAGTATTTAGGCGAGACAGTTTGCCGGATGCTCAACCTCAAAACTGATACTTGGATAAAATTTGTCGACGCAGAAAAAAATAAAACACTTTTTACAGCGTTTTTCGAAACGCATAGAGTGTTGTTTTTCAGCGTGACAACGTCTAAAGCGCTAGCTGTTTCTACAGAGGTGAGTAAACAAACACAGGCCTTGTGTTTACATTCTTCTAATAAACTTCTGCAAATTATAAATATATTTAAATGTATATCTTTTAAGAATTACACCTCACTTTTGTGTGCACATAAGGTCTGCCATCTGTCTAAAGACAAGAAAGTTTATGTTTTGAAAAAAGGGAATGGCCCCATCCATGCAGAAAACTGTAGGAGTTTTTTACTCTTCGGGGTGCTGTCAACCTCTTTTCTGCCACAGCTGTCAGACACCATGGAGAAGGTAATGAACACTTGTAGACCCCTCAGGTCCACCACTGTTTGATCTGCTGTCAAAAATAAGTAAATAAATACACAGTAAAATGGAACATTAGCAGGCATGATCACAATCAAAAGCTGCATGTTTTATATGATCACACGTATAGTTTAAATTTTCAGATAAATATGAAAAGGCTGTAAAATGTGTCAATGTTTTGTCGCAAGGTGTGTCTGCCGCTTCTGTCAAACAAGAAGAATCACCAAATGTGGCCGAATGTCATATCACAGGATGTGAAACAGCACATAGAGAATTTGCAAAGCAGGGTGACTGTTGTAAGAGGACAATATTACGGCAAAACCATTCTTCCCATTCCTGCCATCAGAGAATGGATCGAACAGTGTCAGGAGGCAACGATCATGCTGTATGAGTCTTTCTTCTTTGTTTATTTTTTAAATACACTAGTCATAGACTACTTACTGAATACAATACTTTTCAAACTTTTATAAAAGAAATAATACTTCAGTAAGACTTGTTAATCAGTTTTTAATCAGTTGATCAGAAGTGACTAGAATATCCTGTATAAACTTTTAACATAAAAATAATTCCCTATATATATATATATATATATATATATATATATATATATATATATATTTTTTTTTTTCAATTAAAGTAAAAATAAAGACTTTATTTAGATGAAAATCAAAATATGTCACTAAAATATTTATTAAGGCTAATAATATTATCTTCTATAATATTTTTTGTCTTGTAATCATTATTAATCCTCATTATTATAAAAGAAGGCATTAAAGAATTTATATTTTAACCAAAGCATTAATTTTCTCATTTGCAATCAAGGCATGACAGTCGCAATAGGGCCATGATACATGCAATTGAGTCTATGGTCATAAGCTGGACACACATGATCCATAAAGTCTTAAAAGAAGATTCTACTGAACTGATTGCAAAAGGGTTGAATCCTGGACCAAAAACGGAACTGGACTTCTGGAGGTCCAGAAAAGCGAACATTCAGAGCATTCATGAACAGGTTTGTCTAGGAACAAGTATTTGAAAATGATAATGGATATCTGATAATATAATGAAGTCTTTTTTCAATTTCAGCTACAGAATCCATGTGTTCAAAAAATGATGAGGATTCTGGAAATTATAGACAGCAGTTATTTCCCCTCATTCAAAGCGTTGACGGAAGCTGTTTTAGATGGTAAGGCAGTGGTTTCACCACATCTCAAAATTACAGTTGAATTTTGCTATTTTTGCTATTTTGTTAATATTCTTTTGTATATTTGTCACGCAGCTTTGCGAGAAGCCAGGGCTATAGACCTCTATCTTCAGCCTTTAGGATCATTTCTGTCTCAGTTGGAAGAGACTGAGTTTCCAACTTTTTCTGCTGTCATTTTACCAGTCTTTCATCTTATATTTCTGGTCTGGACTCACTGTTCATTCTATCGTTCACCAGCACGCATTGTTTCTCTGCTGCAGGAGCTTTGCAACTTCTTCATTCAACAGGTATGACACATGTGAAGAGTTTTCTAATGTATGCCTAACTGTGTTATTCGAAAATTGTTTACTTTTCAAATAACACACAGAGCACTAAAAAACTAAACACACTTTACTAAAAAAAAAAAAAAAGAAAAAAGAAAAAGAAAGACAATTTTAAAAAAAC
The DNA here is from genome assembly GCA_903798035.1 of Danio albolineatus. Lineage (NCBI taxonomy): Eukaryota > Metazoa > Chordata > Actinopteri > Cypriniformes > Danionidae > Danio > Danio albolineatus. The sequence continues at coordinate 20,035 of CAIGQQ010032738.1, read as the reverse complement.
AAATCAAGAAAATGTATGTAAAGTTTATGTAAATTTCATTTAATGGATAAAAGTACATTGAAAAGATTTCCAATGTTTTCCCTGACTAATTTTAATTGTACTATGTAAATATAAACATACTTTTTAGTTCACTGTCTCATTACACAAAAACACACACGCACGCACGCACGCACGCACGCACACACACACACAAACAAACACATTAAAGTCAAGTTAAGTATCTTCTTTATTGTTTAATCAAATAACATTTGTGTAGTGGATATATGCATGGTTGAAACAATGTTCTGTGTTCCATTGTTTATCATCATAACATATTATCATAACTATTTAAATTCATTAAGGTAGATTGAGGTAGTGCCAGGGAGAGAGAGTTCGATACTGTGGACTCCACAACAGAAACATACCTGCTACTGATGGATGAAAAGCAAACTAAATGGAGCGAAAATCTGGGCTCATATTCCGAGTAAGAATATAAGATAAAAAGTAACCTGGGGATGGAGCAAGACCATATTTGTTATAATTATTATTTATTAAAGTTAGACGATCTTCTACTCACAATTCAATCTGACCAGCGAGCTGTATAAATTTGCATATTGTCAGTATAACATTGATTATGAAAACCGTGATTGTGAAAAATTTGTCAGAAAGGCATTACATATAGTAAATAATAAATAAGAGTGGATCAAGGACAGGATCCTGGGGAACGTTATTTTTTTTCTCAGTCGATCAGTGTTTTATCATTTTTTAGCTTATCTTTTTTTTGTGTTGAACAGAAGAAAGAAACTCAAACATGTTTGCATGAAATAGACGCTGAGTATAGTTTTACATAATTAGCAGTTTAAGTGAACAGTCTCTTAACATGTTTTTCTTTTTGGTGTCATTGACCCACACATTAATTAACATGTTTAAAAATTATCTTTGGCCAAGTAATTATATATTAATTGTTTGAGAAGGCATGGGAAGGCATATTGTTGGAATAGAGTCAAAAATACCCTTGTTAACCATAACAATAATCTTTCCTCCGACAAGGCCTCTTCACATCTCAGGGCAGAAGAGCTGCTGAAAGCAGAGACTGAAGATGCTTTGGAGAAAATACAGACTGTATTGCAAGTTTTTGGATGTGTCAGGAAAACATTTAAGAGATATAGACAGAAAGTGGCTGCTCTGACCAGTCATTATTCTTCAGCAAAGAGCTGGGATTTCCCTTCGGCTCTTGTTTTTACTCGATTTGATGGAATCTTGGCTCGTGTTTTACAGTTGAAGGTAAGCCTTTGATTTTTCAAAGTGATAACCTGCACTTTTACTCACTATTAAGTTTTATTTGGGTAAAAGTGTTCTTGTGAGATGGTAACATTTGTAAAAAGTTAATTCTATTTTCCAGACCCTTTTCACCACTATGCTGGAGTTCCAAAGGTTGGAGAAGCTGGTTTTTGGAGGTCTCAGAGGAAGAGTTTACACTGAGCAGGTCTCTCAGTTACATAAAGAGTTTCTCCTTCTCTGCAAAGCCATAAAAGATCAAGAATACAATCCACTTGATTTGACCTCTCAGGTATGGTTGCATGGGGTATACACCAGTGCCACCTTATTGGATACACCTTGCTAGTACCAGAATTTTTTTTTGCCTTCAGAACTGACTTAACTCTTTAATTTCAGTAATGTGCTGAAATTATTCCTTACAGATTTTAGTCCACATTGACATGATTGCATCATATAGTTAAAAGGTTTGTTAGCTGTACAACTATGATGTCAATGTCCTGTTTCCCCATATCATATATCAGTATTATATTGAATTAAGACCTGGTGACTCTGGGGTCATTTGAGAAGAGTGTATACTGAGAATAGCATAGTGGTGTACAAGATTCAAGTTTGATATGCATTTATATACTTGTGACGTGCACCAGTAGCAGCCTGAATTGCTGATACATGGCAGGATGGATCATGCTTTGTTGTTATTTGTGCAAAGACCTAAAGCTACCATTCAAATCCAGAAATCCAGAATCGTCAGATCAGGCGACCTTTTCTCAATGTTCTATAATTAAATTTGAGTGAGGCTGTGTGAATTGTAGCTGGCATCAACAGGGCATTTTGCCCACAAAATTGCGGTGTAGCAGATATTTCCTTGTTTAATGACAATTCTTTTTTAAACCCTGTCCGATATCCTCCTGCCATGAGGAACACTGTAAAAAATGCAGGGTTCCACTCAATTCATATTGTCCCAACACAAATCACTTAAGTTTATTCATGACAAATTTAAGTGGATTGAACATAAAACAATAAGTTGTCCCAAAAATCTCGAGTATTGTGCTGTTTCAGCTCATTTTAAATAAGTAATTTAAGCAAACATATTGGACTGTTGAACCTTCAAATGTTTTAATCAACAAAATCAACAAAACAAACAGCCGGTGACAGTCCCTCACAGGTACTGTCTAAAAAGAAACTGAAACCAAACATAACTTGTTCCCCACCTGATCCTCTCTCAGGTCTTCTACCATTGTCTCTCCTCCTTTTAAGCTTCCAGAGCTCCACTTTGAGACTAGAGAGTGGTGTTGCACACAGGTGACACTAGTTAACACTCTTTTCACTCTCACAGCTCTCCAATGAATGGTTGTGTAAAAATCCCAGATCAGCATTTTCTGAAATATTCAGACCATGCCCATCTGACACTAGCAAACATACCACATTCAAAGTTACAGTGCTAAGCATAAATGAGTACACCTCATTATAGCCAAAATAGTTTTGTGTATTTAATCAAAACAGTTTTATTTAATAGTAATATTAATTAGAGTCTGCTCACCTAACATCTTTATGATTAGAAAGATAATACATTCAAATTCAAGCAATTTATTGCAAAATGTTAACAAAATTGTTAAATTATTTATGTTTATCTTGATTTTTTGGTTTATTAGGGCTTTATTAAATTTTTGTCTGCACCATTAATTTGGGAGTATTATTTTTTAACTGTGATCTTAGGTATTTTTTGTTAGATAAGTTCCAGCTTTGGCTTTGGTATGACTAATATAATGTATATGCACAAATATATTATTGTAAAACATCATGTAGAAAATACTTAAAATTAGATTTTTAAATTTAAAACTGAGATCTGTGAGTGGTGTACTCATTTATCCTGAGCACTCTACTTTAATCTCCTTCCTCTTGTTCTAGTGATCTACAGTATTTGAACTTTTTATATCCAAACCAACCAACTATACTTTAATAAAGTGGCAGATGAATGTATTAGAATTAGCCATAAGATAATGACACTTCCAGTGAGTCAATTAAAAAAATAACCTTGCCATATCTCAAAGGTTGATAATAATGCGTCACTGATATTGTCAGTGACAATGTCAGAGTGAAAGAAAGAAAAAATGGTATGTGAATGTTTCATTTAGTTGCAAAATATAGCCATCACTCTTGCTGTAGTTCTCATAGTGACGTTTTTTGTAGAGCTCATGAGGCTTTGTTGTGAAGTATATGGTAGGGTACAGCATGTGTCCATCTTTTTTTCTACCAAGAGCCTTAGTTATTTACATAAATAATTTGTCATATTAACCTTGTTTAAAACAAATATATTAGTAAATTATTAATGAATCACTAGTAAAATTGGTTTTAGTCTATGTATATTGTTTAGTAGATACTTATAGACTCTAGTACATTTCAATACTGTACCTGCTTGGTAGTGACATATTTACAGTTACTATGAATTCTTATAAATTGAGTATTTTAGAACAGAAGTTAATGTATAAAGCTCATTTAAAGCTAGATTTTTTAAATGCTGCATTTTTATGTTTAAAGGATTTTGAAAAAGACTTTTCCAGTTTCCAAGAAAAAGTGGTGGATTTTGATCGACAACTGTCCAATATTTTATGCCTGGCATTTCAAGATTGTTCAGGGTTGGAATCAGTTTTCAAAGTAAGTACTGTAGTTCTGATGGATTTTGTTTGAATTGTTAAGAAAAAAGAAAATAGCCTAACTTGCACTATGAAATTCCCTGTTCAATCTCACATGTTTGAAGCTGGTCACCGTGTTCAAACCCCTCTTGGACAGAGACATCATAAAGGAGTCTTTTATTCCTAAATTCTTTGAAGTGACTGAGCTTTTTGGAGAGGAACTAGACAGATGCAAACACCTGTTTGATGCACATCTTGAACAGGTAAAGTAGTTGTTTGCCAAAAAACTGTTGTTATTTTACATATAAAAAAATATTCTACAAGCTTTATCATTATTTATCAGAAAATCATTGTATTTCATTATATCAATACATCATATCATTATATTGCAGAAAAAAAGGAACAAACTGCATTTGACCAAGAACATGCCTGCAATGACAGGGTCCTTGAAGTGGGCAAAAATGCTAAGAGACAGAATTCAAATCCCTTGGAACAATTTTCAATTTGTTCTAGATATGTAAGTGTTTCAAAGACTTTATGCAGATCATAATTGGTTTACTTTTTTATTTTAATGGTCGAGTCAATTAAAAGAGGTTTGAAAATTTGTATTATAGGAAAATGGAAGGAGCAGAAAAGGAGCTGGCTTGGCATAAGTACCAGGAAATGTCTTCTCTTTTGGATGAGTACGAGAAGCAGGTCTATTTGAGATGGAGTGGTGATATTAACCATGTCTGCCAGATGAACCTTGATCAGCCCCTAATCAAAAGAGATCCCACCACTGACCTGCTGTCGGTAAACGTCAATCAGGAGGTGAAGAACATAACTGTAGTGTGTTTGAAATGTACCACGGCATAAGGCAGTCATTTCAGTTCTTAGACCATCTAATTTTGGGGATTTGTTCAGTGTATTCATTTGCATAATGTTGAACTTTTTGACCTTAGCTGATTGCTGTGCTCAAGGACGTGAAGCATCTAAAAATGTTTAATCAGATGAACATCCCTTCTGCTGCAATGAAGGTGTATGAAAACAGGCAGATATTCTTTGAGGTTAGTAAATGCTCAGTTTGTCTGTTATCGTTGTTTTCAAGCTGTGGGGTCATTTAGAGCTGTTGTACCTGATTTCACTTAGAATCTTGGGAGCCTACATTTATTGGTGCAGTGGTACAATAAGGTGAAACAGACGACTCTTGAAGTGGAGGCTCCTCTTCTGAAAGAAGAGATGAAGACTGTTGACCAGCAAATCCATTGTGCAGAAACTGAGCTTACATGGCAAAACCAGAACAGCTGGAACTACATCTGCACTCTTAAAGATACCGTCTATAAACTAGAGAGAAGACTTCAGAAAACTAAAGACAACATTGAGACGATAAAAGCTCAGATGAAGGGATGGAACAAACATCTGACGTTTTGCAGAAAAGATCACAAGAAAGACATGGTACTACAACTAGAAGATAAAGCTACAATAGTGGCACAAAGTTACAGCAACATCAGGAAAGATGCAGAAATTATTTATAATTTGTTACAGGTATGGATATGCTATATTTATCAATTCTTTTTGTTGAAGCATTCTTCTCTAACATTGCTGTTTCTTGTATCCTTCGCAGGAGAACATGTTGCTTTTTGTGGCCAATAGTTCTTCAGATGAATGGAAAGCCTACTTGGAGTACGTAGATGATATGGTGGTGGAAGGATTTTTCAGAGTGATTTCGACTTCTTTGGAGTTTTTCGTTGAGAACATGGGGGGATCAGTGAGGCAGGCTCCCTTGTTTGAGGCTCAGATGCTACTGATGGGATCTGAGATTCAATTTAAACCATCTCTTGATCGAGATGGTGGTGATGGACTTTATGAACTGGTGGAAGAATTACTTGGTGATGTGTTCAAGATGTCTGCTCAGGTCAAGAGAGTGGCACCACATCTCAGTGTAGAGGACTACCAGGTACAAGATGAACTATTAAATTTACAGTCGAATTTTAAAGTCTTGTTTTTTAAAATAACAGCAACACATTTCCATTTGCATGTATGCAATTAAAGACAGTTTAATTCCAAGTGACACAGGATTTGAAGGAGCATAGTTGAGGGTTTAAAGGCCCACTTTGTACTCCTAAGAATTGGCGGTTCAATCAATCCGCAATGCAAAATTATTACTATCAAACATGTTAGAACTCTATCTGCTGTTCAAGCTCAGAATCAATTTAATAGCGGTGCATTTTTGAAAATCTCAGAAACCATGTAAAATCGATGGTAACACTTTTTTCGATGGTCCATTTGAGTGTTAGTAGACTGTCTACTTAATATCTGTTGACACTGACATTCAACAGACATTTAACTGGCTATAAAAACTTTGCAAGGACATGTCAACTTACACTAAGACCCCGTTTACACTAGTGCGTTTTAGTTTTAAAACGGCGTTTTAGCATGAAAACGATCTGCATCCACACTAGCATTTCACCCAGCGTTTCTGAACAGATCTCCGTCCACACTGCGCCACCAGAAACGTATATCACGTGACCATTCGCGCATTCTGGGCATGCGCATTCATGTATAAACAGGAAGCATGTGTCTCGCTCGGCATTTGGTTATTGTTAGTCAACAAACGCTGGTTGAACGATGAACGCGATGGCAAAGAAAGCAAGAGAGGTCTTTTTGTGGACAGACAACAAGGTCGAGTTGTTACTTAAAGTAACAAATGAATATAAAATATCCATGGCTATCGAAAATACAGTTTTTACAGTGAAGGCTGGTCTGCTGTCTTCCAGTGGTGTTAAAGTCATGTGCGCTTGACGAATAAGGGAAGGATACGCAATGACCCAAAGCCCCAATCACGTAGGGAATCTCAGTGGCCATGCCTCCGTTTTCAAATGTCTCCGTTTTCCCACATCCACACTGAGATGGAGTAGCAGTGTTTTAGAATAAAAATGGCCTCTCCAGTGTTTCCAAAACGCTCTGTTTTTGCGGCTCGAAAACTCCGGCGTAGTGTGGATGGCGTAACCGTAGCAAAACTTATGCGTTTTAAAACGAAAACGCATTAGTGTAAACTGGGCCTAAGTTACATTGCAACAAATTCTCATTAGATTATAAGTAGATTGTTAGGTTGGGGTTAGGGTTGGAATTGGGGTTAGAGTTAGGCCCCGTTTACACTAGTGCGTTTTCGTTTTAAAAGCGTTCATCGTTCAACCAGCGTTTGTTGACTAACAATAACCAAATGCCGAGCGAGACACATGCTTCCTGTTTATACTTGAAGGCGCTTGCCCAGAGTGCGCAAATGGTCACGTGATATATGTTTCTGGTGGAGTAGTGTAGACAGAGATCTGTTGAGAGATGCTGGGTGAAACGCTAGTGTGGACGCGGATCATTTTAATACTAAAACGCCATTTTAAAACTAAAACGCACTAGTGTAAACGGGGCCTTAAATTCAACAAATGGACCATCAAAATAAGGTGTGACCAAATCGAGTTCTTAAGCAATTTTTCACTTCATCTCGAGTTTACAATTGGTAAGATGCATTTGTGTTGATCCAATCACAAGTTGGCAATGTTTTACAAGTGTAAACAGGATCGGTAAAGTTTTAAGCTTATTCTCCTTTGAACACTTCCTGTTCCAAAATAAAAACAAAAAAACATTCAGATTAATTTACACTCATACACTCATAGTGTAAACACTCATCATACACCCAGCGCAATAAGGCACAAGACGTGTTTGCCCCGACGTGTTGCTATTTTCAGACCAGGGCAAGCCTGATTTTCCTGTTTTCCGCCACATTGTTTAAATAGCAAATCCATTTGCACTACTTTGTGGACTCATGGGTGTTCCGGTTGAGAAAAGAGGTGTGTTTAATTGTTGGTGCCTTGCTATTTTGAGGAACTAAAATAGATAGCAATAGACCAGTGAAAGCAGGTCTAAAGTCCAGCGAAGAGCGCGTTAGTTGTGCACCTCGTTACACATTGCTTAGAACACACAAGATGTACAGCAATACGCGAATATTTTTACAAATGAAAAATAATTAAAGGAATAAAATATTACAAAAATTATTAGTTTTTTACATAAATATAAAAACTACGGCCTCCGTGATTTTATCTCTTCTTTCAGTTTATTCACGACAACTTGCTTTTGGATGATGTTATAATTATTATTAGTAGTAGTATTTACTACAGTATATGCATATTTATATTTGTTTTATTAAAAACAAGCTTAGATTTGTCCACCTGTCAGTTTTGGACCATATGGGGCATAGCATGTGTGTTTGGATAAAACTGTATTCTGATCACACTTCGTTTTTATTGCTCATTTATTCTTTTGCTGGAAATTTAAAATTAGAAATTAGAAATAGTTCTTAAACAAATCTTTGCGCTTTACAAACTAAATGAATTATGTAGTGTAACAGATGTCTGTGCATAAAACACTGTTTTCTTATCCAGGAAAGAGAGAAAAAGAAAGTGAAAGTAAAGGCCGATTGTAGGAGGCTCATTCTTTATTCTTGCTGCAGATGCTCTGTTTAACTGTTTTCTCACTAGTGAAGTGTTCAGTTTTTCTAGTTACAAAGTCCGCGATGTAAATAGCAAGTGCGCTATGCCATGACACAACTGAGTCTTAAGGGAAATGGGAGATGAGACTTTGATTGGTTTATTCTCAAACTACACCCATAAGTCATTAAGAGAATAAGCACAACCCTGTTAGCATATTTTTCCGTCCTTAAAATAGCTAAAGTGGATTTGGACATGCCCTTAATGTTTTGCACCCTGTGCTTTAGACTTTGTGCCTAGATCATTAAAGAGCCCATGATGTTTAATGTGTTCAAGCAGCCACAAAAATAACACCTAAATTGATGTCTAATTGAATAGTTTTATTTTTTTAATACATATGCATGTAATTTTTTTATTTTATCAATCGTTTAGGCAGATGTCAAGGACATGTTGGATCTCTTAGACCTCCGGCAGGAAGTAATGGAGAGAGTTGAAGATGTCATGCAGAAAGCCTCACTATACCAGGACACATTTAACCATTACAGCCCACTGTGGCTTGATGACAGGGCTGAATTTCTCAGGCAGTTTCTCCTCTATGGTCATGCACTGACAGCTGAAGAGGTGGAAGCCTATGGAGAGGATGCTTTTCCGGAAAACCCTCCAACCACAGAGCAATTCAAAAAGCAGGTAAGGACATTGGGATTTTAGTGTATCTCTTAAAATATCAAGAGATCAAAATGAAAGAGCAACATGTTGGCATAGGTTTCTGATAAACATTTGCATTCATTCTGCCATGTCACCATATAAGGGACCGAAATCCTGTTGCAAAACATCCACCTCAGGAAAACAAACATTTCATAATCATCCGTTCATTTTCATAATAATTTGATAGTATTTTCAAAATGGCTGGAAGCCAAAATACACAAAAACAATATTCTCTTTCATTTTTATTATTTTATTAAATTAATAGTTCTGTCACCTAACATCTTTAGGAATAGAAAGATAACACATTCATTCATTCATTCATTTTCTTTTCGGCTTAGTCCCTTTATTAATCCGGGGTCGCCACAGCGGAATGAACCGCCAACTTATCCGGCATTTGTTTTACGCAGCGGATGCCCTTCCAGCCACAACCCATCTCTGGGAAAAAAGATAACACATTTAATTTCAAAAGAGTTATTGCAAAGAAAAAATACAAACTACAAAAACAGCTAAATTTGATATTTTTTAATGTTTCTCTTGATTTTTTTATTTTACTTAATATTTTACATCAACATGTTCATTTGGGTGTACTAGTTTTTGCACTGTGATCTTAATTTCTTTTCATTTGTTTTGTTAGATTAGTTCCAGTTTTGGCTTTGGTACTGACCAATCTAATATATATGCACAAACATTATTGTAAAGCAGGGATCACCAAATTTGTTCCTGGAGGTCCGGTGTCCTGCAGATTTTAGCTCCAACCCTAATCAAACACACCAAATCAACAAGCTAATTAACCTCTCACTAGGTATACTTGAAACATCCAGGCAGGTGTTTTGAGAAAAGTTGGAGCTAAACCCTGCAGGACACTGGACCTCCAGAACCGAGATTAGTGATCCCTGTTGTAAAGCGTCCTATAAAAAATATTAATTTAAAAGAGAGATCTGTGAGTGGTGCACTCTTTTACGTTGAGCACTGTATAAGAGCTTGAACTATTTTCTAGTAACAGTGTAAAGGGTTTGTAATTTTATTTGTGAATTGTCTGCTTTCACAACAGATGAATCATTATGAGGAAGTGCACAGAGAAGTCAGCCATTTAGAGGACTGGCAGGTTTTTGACGGTTGGTTTAGAGTGGATATCCGATCGTTCAAAATGAGTCTTTTAAACATAATCAAAAAATGGAGCTGGATGTTTAAGGAGCACCTGATGTCTTATGTTACAAACAGGTGAGAGCCCTGCCCGTAATTACATAGAAAAAAAAAATCATCCTAATTTTCCTCTAAACTCCAAACGCTTTCCTCAGTCAATAAAAGTAATCAGTTTCTGCTGATTTGTTATATGTTCCTCAGTATTAGTGAGCTGGAGGAGTTCATGGAGCAGGCTGAATCCAGGCTTAAAGAGCCAGTGTGCAGTGGAGATTACCAGGCTCTTGTTGAGGTGAAGGGTTTCCTGCTGGCTATCAGAAACCGACAACATAGTACAGACCGGCTTTTTGAACCTGTCCGTGAAGTGGTCATTCTTCTGGAGCAGTTTGGGGAAACCTTACCTGACAGTATTTACATTCAACTTGAGGTGAGAAACACTTTACAAGATAGTCCAGAGAAACTGACATTTTGCTGTTCATTTAATAACCCTCAGGCCATCTATTATGCAATGTGGAATATTAAAGTTTATTAATTTAATTAATTTGCTGCTACTCTTTTAGGATTTAATCTTCATTAAGTTGTGATCATTTTTGTCATGGCCATTTTCTCACATTGTGTCAGCTTTTGAGCTATTTAAAGGTTTGAGGTTAGGAAGGACAAGTTGAATTGAAGTGACTGAAAACATTGACAGTTGTATTAAATTGACTAGTAGGTAATTTATGTTTACCATAAAAGATATTAATTTAAGTTTTATTTAATTAAAAGATATTAATTATAATTTAAGTATTAGCAGAGTACAGTTGTAAGAACATTTAATAATTGTACTGTTTTACTCTCTGTTTTGATCAAAGAAATTCAGCCTTTGTGAGCATATCTTTTTCTCAATATCCTTTAAAAATCTTAAGTTATAGATTAATTAACTATTTGTTTACTTTATCACAGCACAGGCTATATATACAGCCATTTTTTAAAACATAATTTGCTAATTATTCTGAGTACTGAGTTGTGGCTGGAAGGGCATCTGCTGTGTAAAACATATGCTGGAACAGTTTGTGGTTGATTTCGCTGTGGCGACCCCTGATAAATAAGGCACTGAGCTGAAGGAAAATGAATGAATGAACGAATTTGCTAATTTACACAATTGCTTGCATGACAAAAATAAAGACATCTGTTTTATTGTTTTAAGTTTTTTTAACATTAATATAATTTAGAGTATATTTACTGTCTAATATCAACATTAAATATCTGTATCGAATATTTAATAAATTAAGTAGTAGTATAATAATTTAGTAATATGATTCATTTAAATAATCTGAATGAATATTTAAAATGTAATAATTTAATTAATTTGCATTGAATTATATTATACTGTACAGTATTTATCAGTTGTAAGTGTTTTATTTTTAATTACTTAGACAAAACAGTTCAGATTTTTAATTGGCCTTAAATCATACAAAAACATAAAAAAAAATTCACTCACCCTCCAGTTTTTCCAAACTATTATGATTTCCTTTTTTTCTGTTGCACACAGAATAAGATAGGATGAGAAATGTTGGAAACCGGTAACCATTGACATCCATCCCAGAAAAAAACAAATACTATGGAAGTCAGTAGTTACTGGTTTCCAGGATTCTTCAAAATATCTTCTTCCATGTTAAGATGAATTATAATTAGCAAATGATGACATAAATGTTCAATATTAGGGTGAACTCTGTTTACCATTACAGTAATAGTCATCTTATTGGCTGTCTTGTCTACATGTCCTACTTACTATTGATTAGCAGGAGTTGCCGGAGAAGTGGAACAGCCTAAAGAAGTTTGCCTGGACAGTGAAACACGAGGTTGCTCCTCTTCATAATGCGGAGGTGGCTATCATCCGCAGGAAGTGTGTAGCCTTTGAGGTGAACTTCTTATTAAACATTGTCATTATTATTTAAATATGTCTTTTTTTATTGTACCTTTTTTAATTCATGTCTTTTTTTTTTTCAGAAAAAGCTGTATCAGTTTAGGGGAAAGTTCAAAACAGAAGCTCCTCTTCTGTACAACACGGAGAAACCTTATGCTCGTCTGGATAAAGTAAAAGATTACTGCTGTTAATTCAAACAATCATACCGCAGTGTTCATTTTCATATATTTCCATACATTGACATTTTGTTAATAATAGTAAGTGCAGCAAGGACATGAGATTATTCTGTGTGTTTGTCAGTGTCACATGGAGATGTTGGCTTTAGAAGAAGAGAATGCAGATCTCCAGGAGTCCTGTAAGCTGTTTGAAGTCACCAGTCCTAATATTAAACAGCTCAGGCTCTGTCAGAGAGATAGTGCTGTTCTAAAACAGCTTTGGGATCTGCTGCTATGCGCTCAGGTGGATCAGTTTGACTTGGTTTAATTTTTTTGCTGGAAATTCTGGCATTTGGATTTTGTGTAGCTTGAACTGTCCTTTTAATTTATTGTTATGTCCTGACAGTGCAGTATATCAGCCTGGACAGGGACGAAGTGGAGAGAGATCAACGTGGAACAGATGGAGACAGAGCTAAGGAGGTTTACAAAAGTAAGAATATCTTCAGAATATCCGAAAATGAGCCTTAGGCAAATTACTTGTTTTGTGTGTAAATCCCCCAGATAATTCTGAGCAGAAAAAAAAGTCTGAATTGTGAGAGAGAAAAAAAAAACACAGTTTTTATTCAGCTACAAGAAAAACAGATATAAACTCGGAATTCCAAGAACAAAAGTTACATAGAAATCTAGAGTTGTGTATTAAAGGTGCCCAATAAAGTAAATCTGGGTATACCTAGGCATAGTTGAATAATAAGTGTTCAGATAATAATAAAAGATCACTTTCTATGTCAGCAGAACCTGAATGAGCATCAGAAGTTCAACAGCCAAATGCAGACTGATATGTTGCACACGGGATTATTAATATGCATTCCCCAGACTGCGTTTGATTGGCCACAATGTTTTCTAGTGTGATTACAACAATGACAATTTTCCTCCCTTATTTATAATTTTAGCTAATTTATTTTAAACTTGCTATGTATTTTAGACTTTTATTTTGAAAACAGAAAACACAGCAAAGTAGAGCTAACAGAGTAAGCCTTCTAAATTGTTTTCTATGTGTTAAGCAACGAGCCTTTGCGCCATCTGTTCACTTGCACGTTAGGAAGCAAAATGCAGGATATACAGATTATACATTTATTCAGCTCCACTGCAAGAAAGGCATAGATTATTTTTACATTTATTATTTTTTTTATTTATCATGCTGATTGTGATATTTCAGTACGTGTTTGTAATGATACAGCAAAGATGTAGAATGCTGAGTCTTGTGTTTAATGCATCTTTAAGCATTGTGTTAAATCACTTAGCTCTTACTCTCATTTTTCTGGAGTGAAAGAAGGCTTAAAAGCAGAATTATGAACAAAATTCATAATTACAAGATTCCAAAAAGAAAGTCAAAAGAGATGTATAATTTAACAACTCATAACTGAAAGGTGTAAGAATGAAAAGGTATGTCATAATTGCAAAATTCCAAAAAAAAAAAAGTAAAAAATTTGGGGTAAAAAAAAACAAAAAACGGCAAGATTCCAAAAAATCTAAATAACTTATAATTTAAGAAAAAAGTCAGAATTTCCTCATATAAATTCAGAATTCAGAGAAAAATATTACAACTTTTTAAACTTAAAATTCGGAGGAAAATAATGTCGACAGAAATAAACAGAATAACAAAAAAAGTCAGAATGGCATGACGTGAACTCAAAAATTCGAAGAAGAAATGTCAAGCTGTGAGAAAAAAAATAATATAATAGTCAGAATTGTGAAATGTAATCTAGCAGTTGTAACCTAAAGAGTTTTGCAGTTATCTTTATTTTTTACTTTCAATCTCATGTGTTAACTCTGTTGTGGTGCTAACATTTAATACTCATTTTATGTCTGGCCAGGAAATGCGGGTTCTTGATAAAGAGGCACGTGCTTGGGATGTTTATGTGGGTCTGGAGCATGTGCTCAGTGATCTGTTGGCTTCTCTCAGAGCTGTGACAGAACTGCTGAATCCGGCAATGAGAGACAGGCACTGGGCCCAGCTGATCAGCACTACTGGGGTGAGAAAGAAAACAGTACTAGACTGGAGAACATATTCATTTCATAAAATTCTATCAGCTACTTCAAAATGATAAAGCAGTCCTATTAAATCCCTAATATCATTTCAGTTTGAACAGATGAAAGGGATTTTAACCATTTTTTATAATTTCGTTGCAAACTCATAATTGTCTTTTGTTAAACACAAAATGCGGTTTTGATGCAGAATTTTTTCATTAAATGAAAGAGAATGGCAACCAAAAGCAAAATAAGTACTGTATAAATGTATGTAAGAATTCTGTAAGAATGTAATTCCAAAAGCCACACAAGTTGATGTTTATTTTCATGCTGCTTTGGGTAATATAGCTTGTATTTATAAATTTTATTCTTTTGTTCCATGTTAATAATAACCTTTATTTAACCAGGTAAGTCAATTGAGAACCAGTTCTCATTTACAATGATGGCCTGGCCAAGAGGCAACATAAAAAGCAGATACAGTACAGTATAAATCAGTGTTAACACAATACATTAACAATTTTAAAAATGCAGATAATAACATATAAAACCAAGGAAAAACTAAAAACAAGCACAGTGATCTTGTACTATTATGATTCCAAGCATCAGCAGCAGAAAACTGAAAAGAGTAGGGACCAAATAAAGTGAAACAGATTCATGAAGATTAGAAATATCATATTTAAACAATAATCACTTTTACTGTTTCAGTTTCGTTCCTAATTTTATTATTTAATCAACATTTTGTTATAATGTGTTGTTTGATAAAATGAATTAGGCATAATATAAATTTTTTTTGATTAAAACTAAAACTTGTATCTGACAATTCAATAGAATAAAACGTGAACATTTGTATTTTATTTCAAGAATAAAACATAAAACAGTGAAATATGAGTTAGAAATCTAGAAATTTTTTTTATGTAAATTTAGAATATCAAGAATCAATTATTAATGACAATATGGCAAATGGAATGCTCATTGTTAGGTTAGTTAACAAATTTACTAAAATTAAGTAATATGACCTTATTGTCAAGTGTTACTTTTTGATATTTTTACGAATAAGACTTACACAATGTTGGCAGATTTCTCTGAATATAAAACGGTCTGTTGTGTTTCTCACATAACTGTATATTGTTTTAAGAATGTGTTTGTCTATTTATTTACAGTATTGGAGAGTGCAACCTGGAAATAATGCCAAATAATAATTGTTCATGTTTACACCATTGTCTTAGGTTGAGTTCACATTGTCTGAAGGAACGACTCTGGAGGATTTTCTGGCTCTGCAGCTGCACAGATATGAAGATGTGGTGCACAGTACTGTTGGCAGAGCAGTCAGAGAGATCACCACTGAGAAGGTCTCGCCTCTTACAGGATCTTTCTTTGTGCTCTATGCACTGTTTTACATTTTTTTAGGAATGTAATTACGTTTATTTCTATTGAAGGTTTTGACTGAAATTAGCAAGATGTGGGCTCGGATGGAGTTTGCTTATGAAAAGCATTACCGCACCGCTACACCAATGCTGAAATGCAGTGATGAACTTTTAGAGAGTCTGGAGGAGAGTCAGGTAAAGTGGACAGCACTTTTTGTTTTTATTATTACTGTATTTAAGTATGTTTTCAAGCATCTGTAGACTACCTGACAAAAGTCTTGTCGTCGATCCCAGTTGTAAGAGCGACAAATAATAACTTGACTTCTAGTTGATCTTTGGCAGAAGGTAGATTTGTCTGATGAATAATCTGTTGAACTGCATCCCAATCATCACAAATACTGCCGAAAAC
The DNA here is from genome assembly GCA_903798035.1 of Danio albolineatus. Taxonomy (NCBI): domain Eukaryota; kingdom Metazoa; phylum Chordata; class Actinopteri; order Cypriniformes; family Danionidae; genus Danio; species Danio albolineatus. The sequence goes on along the minus strand of CAIGQQ010032738.1, from coordinate 3,981 downwards.
CTACTGGAATCCACATAAACCCAAGATTCTCACAGAAATCAGTCAAGTTTGGTGAAGGAAAAATCATGATTTGGGGTCACATTTAGTATGGGGGCGTGCGAGAGATCTGCAGAGTGAATTGCAACATCAACAGCCTGAGGTATCAAGACATTTGTGCTGCCCATTACATTAGAAACCACAGGAGTGGGCAAATCCTTCAGCAGGATAGCACTTGTTCTCATACTTCAACCTCCACATCAAAGTTCCTCATCAAAGGTCAAGGTGCCCAAGGATTGGCCAGCCCAGTCACCAGACATGCACATTGCTGAGCATGTCTGAGGTAAGATGAAGGAGGAAGCATAGAAGAATCTTGATGAACTCTGGGAGTCCTGCAAGAATGCTTTCTTTGCCATTCCAGATGACATAATTTATACGTTTTGAGTCATTGCAGAGATGTATGGATGCAGTCCTCCAGGCTCATGGGAGTCATATACAAAAATAATTCTTTTTTCAATGCACAATGACTTTATATTCTACCCTGTACATTATTTCTTTTAAGTGACAAGACTTTCATCTTAGCAAAGTCAGACCCTAATTAAAAAATTAAAAATCATGGCATGATCATATTTTATTTAGCTAAAATAAGCATAATCTAGAGGCTTTTGCCTTTCATGTAAGCCTCTTCTGATGCCAAAGATCAACTAGAAGTCAAGTTATTATTTGGTTTTACTAAAACTTGGATAGGCAACAAGACTTTTGTCAGGTGTGTACTTCATCTGACAAGTTTTGCTTCACTACATTACAAGACATACTATTGTAACTTCATTATATTTAATTAATGTAGTGGAATAAAATTGTTGAAAAAAAATATCACCCATTTAAGGGTGTTTAAAGGGAACGTTCACTCCCAAAATATAGTATACTCTCATTATTTAATTACCCTTGTGTGGTTTCAAATCTTTATGAATTATTTTATTCTGTTGAATACAAAATAATATATTTTTTAAGAATATAAAAACTGTAGTCTTTCAGGCATTCAGAGTATTTAAAAAAATACAATGGAATTCAATGGGTACTGGTTTGCCACATTCTTTCAAATCTCCTCTTTTGCGTTCAACAGAGGACAGAAACTCAAACTGGCTTAGAACAAGTGGAGGCTAGGTAATTGATGATAGAAGTTCCGTTTTTAGGTGAACTATCCCTTTTAAAGTGCTGTTTATGTCTAGAACTATTTATTTATTTATTTTATCTGTTACAGTAGTTTAGGAGATCATAATGTACTTTACTAGCCTCATTCTGATTATATCTGTCCTCAAGTCAATAGATGATTGATTTAAAGCTGATCGGAGCGAGTCCCCTATTAACAATTCACAGATTCAAATGATTTGTTTAGAGCCTCCTCAAGTCTCCTCCAGTTAATAATTTACTAATTTAGATGATTAAAAGCGAGTCTCAAGTCAACAACTTGCTTATCCAAGAGCGAGTGCAGAGTCTTCATCTTGTATGAAACAGTTTTAATGTTGTTTTTTTTTTTTTTTTTTTGCCCAATGTGACATCAGTTTTTATATTATACATCTTCATTATATACTGGCCCTTTTGTTATACTTTTACTTGTTTGCACACTTGAATTATCAGTACTTTTCCTTATGATTATTATCAGCAAGTTTTGGTATTATAATAATAATAATAGTAATAATAATAATAATAATAATTATTATTATTATTGCTAAATAAATAAATATTTGTTTGTTCTTTGACATGAGTAAAATTGAAGAGGAACACATAAAACTTTGGCAGGAGTAATATTTTATTTGGGTATCTGTACTTAAATGCTACATCGATTTTATACTTATCAGAAATGTTATCAAGCTGTTGCTTGGCAAAATAAGCAGGATGTGTCCTGGGTTTTTATCTCCTTCCCTGTGAACATCCCACTGTACCCACAGAACGATCTTTCATTGTCAACCAGCTGTATTCACTCATCTGATTTATAGAGACCACACATTGCTGGCTTTGTTATCACGCTGTATGTGCAGGGGCCAAAATCTAGCCGAACACATCACTGTTGACAATAAGTCTGCCGTCTGTGTGAAACCGGCCCCCTCACACCCACATGTCTGAAAACATTAAAGACAACAGACGGCCACTAACACTGCATGGACATGAAAACAACACAGACACCACACTGGAAAAAACTAAACACAAAAACTCTAAATAAATAAATAAATACATGAATTAATGAATACATATTCAATTAAATTGACATTAATTTCAAATGGTTTATTTGTATTAATATTTCTTTTTTTAAACACATTGAGCCAATATCTAGTTTTTTCTTAAACAAACAACAACAAAGACTAACCCCTAAAATCCAAATATAAAAATGTTAAATAATCTCAATGCATATATTTTCTCTAAACAGCAACAATTTTTTTTTAGATATATACATGGACTATTTTTGACATCTAAGTACAAAGAAAGAAAGAAAGAAAGAAAGAAAGAAAGAAAGAGAAAGAAAGAAATAAAGAACGAAAGAAAGAAAGAACGAAAGAAAGATATTTTCATCCTGATTTTAAGAATCAATTATGTTATTGTAATCATATTATGTTAGTGAGGGTAAAACAAATGCTAGACTAATAAGTGGTTCATTCCGCTATGGCAACCCTGATAAAGCAGGGACTAAACCGAAGGAACTAGAGTAAATGAGTGAGTGAGTGGGTGAGTATGCGAGTGAGGGAGTGAAAATGAATTAAATGTATTGAGGGACCCGTACTTAGAATCAGTGTTACAAATACCCCTGGCACATAGTTTTACCATTTTTGTTGCATAAACACTGTTGATCCAAAATATTACAGTTTCTTGCAATTTTCTAGTTTCTTTATGACATTGGCCTTAATCATCTGTTATTGGAAGAAGAGCTTTAGTCAAGCAGGTGAACCTGATAGTCATTCTGAAAAAGTTTCTGCATTGCTCTATGAAGAAAGGCACAATTCCAGAAGAAGAACCATCTCTGCAGCAGTCCACTTATTAGACCTGTATGGTAGAGTGGTCAATCTCCACTACAGTCCACCTGGAGTTTGCCAGAAGTTCCTGAAGGACTCTCATGGCCCATTTCCACTGAGTGGTACAGTACGGTACGGAACGGGTCACCTTTTTCAGACTTGCGTTTCCACTGCAAAAGGGTACTCTTTTGGTGGGCGTGGTGTACCACAGAAAGTTTCAGTCGACATCATTTTTACTCGAGGAAATGTTAACAGTAAAGCTTTACGGGTCGTTCACAAATCATACGAGAAGCACTTCTCACAAAACAGAGGCTTTATTATACACATAAACACTGGTGTATCAATGTTTATTACTAACCTTTCTATGAACATGATCTGATTATAATTGCAGATCAATGATGCGAAATAGCCTACTGTCCGTGATTATGTGGCGGGTTATGTGGCTGTTTGCAAGTGTTTTGACCAATTTGCTGCGCGTTTCTTTTGTTGTTTGTGTTTTGACCAATTTGCTGTGCGTTTTTTCCGTTGTTTGTGTTTTGACTAATTTGCTGCGCGTTTCTTTTGTTGTTTGTATTTTGACCAATTTGTTGCGCGTTTCTTTCGTTGTCTGTGTTTTGACCAATTTGTTGCACGTTTCTTTAGTCGTCTGTGTTTTGACCAATTTGCTGCACGTTTCTTCCGTTGTTTGTGTTTTGACCAATTGGCTGCGCGTTTCTTCCGTTGTTTGTGTTTTGACCAATTTGCTGCGCGTTTCTTCCGTTGTTTGTGTTTTGACCAATTTGCTGCGCGTTTCTTTTGTTGTTTGTGTTTTGACCAATTTGTTGCGCGTTTCTTTTGTCGTCTGTGTTTTGACCAATTTGCTGCACGTTTCTTCCGTTGTTTGTGTTTTGACCAATTTGCTGCGCGTTTCTTTCGTTGTCTGTGTTTTGACCAATTTGTTGCGCGTTTCTTTAGTCGTCTGTGTTTTGACCAATTTGCTGCACGTTTCTTCCGTTGTTTG